>JAHZNE010002282.1:0-26816 GCA_027744055.1 Callyntrura sp. NNG-2020
TTTACAACTGACATGTGGACGGATGACTGTCAACAGCGACATTTTCTTTCCTTATCTGTACATTATATCAATCAAGATATGCAATTATTGACGCATATTTTAGGGGTGGAAGAATTTCCGGACCTGGAGAAATCAACATTAAACATTCGACAGGAGTGCAGGCGTATTATTGCGCAATACTTTGCTGACGAAAACGAAGTTGACGCAATAATGCTAAATGCGGTGGCTGTCACTGATGGCGGGTCAAATTTTATAAAAGTTTTTAATTGCCGATATCCTTGCATGTGTCACAAGTTAAATAATGTCATACGATGGATGTTTAATGATCAAATGGGGAAAATTAATTCAACGTTGCCACAAAATACGAAAAAGATGTTTGTATTGTCCGACGCCTGTCCAACCATGAAAAATTCGATTTCAGGAATTAAATCCATCGTGACCTATTTTAAGCGAACCGGATTTAATTCTAAGCTGCAAACATCCTTAAAACAAGAAAATGATACACGTTGGAACAGTAAGCTTACTATGCTAGAATCATACTTGAAGTCCCGCGACGAAGTTAAGAAAATTTTATTAGAAAAGAACGAAGTCACCAAACTAATTGGAATAGACGACAGCGCTGTCGCTGAACTAGTGGAGTTTTTAAAACCTTTTCGTAGTTGCACGGAGTCTTGGAGTTTAGAAAATGAACCAAGCATCCAAAACGTGGTACTGTGGATTCATCAACTTCGAGCTCACATCTCTATTAAGAATGATGATTCGGCTGAGATTATAAAGTTAAAGAAGCAGTCCACACTTTGTTTTGACGAATACTTACAAG
This sequence comes from Callyntrura sp. NNG-2020, assembly GCA_027744055.1. Lineage (NCBI taxonomy): Eukaryota > Metazoa > Arthropoda > Collembola > Entomobryomorpha > Paronellidae > Callyntrura > Callyntrura sp. NNG-2020. Next base: position 821 of record JAHZNE010002282.1, read on the forward strand.
TTGATGACATTTACTACGCTGCTTGCATGCTTAATCCGAGGTATTCGTATTGTTACTAATTATTTATAACAGATTGAATGAATTCTAAATTATTATCCACTCATATTTAAATAACAATGATTGCAATCATGTTGTAGATATAAAAAGCTAAAATTCTTGGAGAGTAATTCACGGCAGCGAGCGGTTACCCTATTACGAGAACGAATCGACAGGAAGTCTGTCGATGCAACAACCATTGTGAATTTGGACCGCACTACAACTATCACCCAAAACCAGTCAAGCAAAACGAGGAAAATTTGCCGATCTCATGGATTCTGATTCGGACGAGGAACAAAGCGGAGATAAACACGAAATGGACATGTACTTGGAAAACAAGATTAAGTTTGATGAATCTTGTAAAATTCTAGATTATTGGAAACAATCGACGTGCTATCCTCGATTGCAGAAAGTGGCCATGGAAATACTCTCCATTCCTGCATCCCAAACTACAGATGAAAGGGTATTTTCTTCAACGGGCGCTTCACTTTCTCCCAGAAGAACTCAGCTAAAAGGAACGACACTATCATCATTGACCTTTATTCATAAAAATTGTAGAATGTAGCTTTCTAGTTTTTAGGTCTGGTTGCAGACAGAAAGGATACAGTCGCGTTGTTTTTGTATTTTTACACATTTGTTAATGAGTAAAATTTTCATTTAATTTTGTAAAATTAATTGTTTATATAAATTGTAATTAAATTGTACGTGCAAAACAGTGTAAGTTGGTCTCATGCATTAATGGAGTACAATTTATACAATTAGTTATTGATTTGTAATAGTGACACATGATCGGGCTAAAAATCGGGCTAAAAATCGGGCTTTTCGGGTTTCAGAGGCTGAGGTAATCGGGCTTTCGGGCTACGGGCTTACAGTTATAAGGCAGTTCGGGTTTTCGGGCTTCGGGTTTGTGATAAAACTACGGTTCGGGCTTTCGGGCTTCGGGTTTGAAAAAAGTACAATGCAACTCTCTGGGACACGCACACTCACACAAAACACGTTCGACAAACACAACCGATTTTATTTTGAAAAAAGATAAAGAATAAAAAAAGATTCTTTTTATCATATCCATTTTTTTATTCTTCTTTCGTCATCGTGCTTGCAGCAGCAGGGGTAAGTAGTAAGTATAACAGAGCGTGGTGGTACGCATATATATACAACCTGATGTAATGGTACGATTCAGAAAGGCCATTATGTATTCAAAAATTCAAACAGTTTTTTTTCTGCCCGCTTGGCTGTTTTCCGGACGCAGTGCTCTTTCCCTCTGTGTGTATGTGCCGAGAATTTCTCAAGAAGAAAAAAAAACAGTAACGACGATAAGCATCAAGGTTCTTCTTTGCGTTCTGCTCGGTGTACGCTCAGTGCTCCACATAAGAAATATTCAATTCGAATTGGACAGCGGGAGCGAGGCGAACAAGACAAGATGAAGAGAGAAGAAGAAAAAAAGAAAAATGATTGCCGACCCAAAAACCGATTTCCGTCTATTGTTGCCCTTTGTCGCAAAGGAGCACACACCACATTGGGCAACATCATCGTATTTTAAAAATCGATCGAAAGAAAAATAAGAAATTCGAGAGGGGACATTTCACAGCGTGTCAGGGTCGCAACCAAAAAAAAATATACACGCCAACAGTGATGGTATTAGATAGGCTGATTGGGAGGATGTTTGTTGTTCCTCTTCTTGCCAAATCACTTAATTTCGTAATAACAAAAGGAGCAAATAGAAGGAGGAACAGCAACGTAACGGAGGAATCAAGTTACTAGATAAACAAGAATAAGTTTACCCTTTCCCCATAATTTTTTTTTGCATTTTTATCAGCACTCATATCTATCTTTTCTGATATTCTGCAGTAGTAGTGTGATGGCATGAGAGGCGAAGAAATAGAGAGGGACACTATACCGCTTTATTACCCTTCACTTTTTTTCTTCATCTTTTTTTTACTTCTCGCTTGAAAACGACGGAAATATTATGACAATTTTAATGAAAAATTCTAGCAATGTACATAAATTGGATTGGAAGGCTGCACAAGAATGAAAATAGGAGAAGAACCAGTGATGCGTGCAGCCAGACAAACACAGAAAACAGAAAAAAGGAAATTTATTAGAGGAAAAAGCACTCCATTACATGATGATTACACGAGAAAAATTTATATATAGTGTGTGTGTATTTACAACATGGCAGTAGTGACGGCAGCAACAGCTTGGTTGTAAAGATTGAATGAAAATGAATTGGATTGCCCTGATGTTGCTCCTCTATGGACTGTTGTGCTGTGAGGTTTTTTATATGACTGATATAAAATAAAATAATCTCTTGTTTAACAAACATGACGATGACGATGCTCATCTCCCTTTTTATATACCCTTTTGCTTGCCATTCCAGTTGTCATCGTCATCTAATAAAACACAAAATCCCATTCATTTTGTGTGTGCTTCTCTCTCTCTCACTCTCTCTCTCCCTCTCCTCCCGTCATAGCTTTCCGTAGGACAGAGACTTTGCCAAAAGACGGAAAATATAAGAGCAAATAAACGACAAACCAAGGGAATGGGAATGAGCCCGTCAAGAGAGAAAAAAAGTTCATCTTGGAAGAAAAAATTATCATCTTTATTCTGATCATCGTGAGTCCTTAGGTACATGCTACTTATCACTATCACGGCGCTTCTTACTCTGCTACTGAATGAAATGGGGAATAAAAAGATGAAATTTCCTTCCTCTTCTTCGTCTCTCTTTTGCCCTCTTGGGTTGTCAGTTGTACAGCAAGTTATTTTTTATTTGAGTGTAAAACACATCCTGTCGCGTATTTCTATCGACACACGATTGAAACTTGGTTTTTTTCTGTGTGCCTGCCTGAAAGTCGAGTCAAGTCACGAAATAAAGTCAGAGGAGAGATGAGCTTGAGTAACAAAACCTTTTTTTTCTCGTTTCGTTTAGTTAAATTCAGAAGGAAACAAGAACAAGTAGGAAAGAAGCTTATGGCAAACAGCAGTAGTAACGAGAGAGAGGAGCCTACTCAGCATCAATAGAGAAGCTCATAAATTAGAATATCTTGTTTTACAATCGCTCCATTATCGTCACGGCACTTTACCATTTCGTCCGACAAATCGTTTTACATCTCGCATGCCACTCTAGCAGCAACAGCACAACCACTACTGTGCTGCACCCGCCACCACCACACCGCCTAATATCCGCCTCATAACGTTTCTCGTTTTTACACAGAGAAATAAATTTTTCACATTATTTTTTCCTACAAAATAGCGAAAATCACTTTTGATCAAGAGTAACTTACACTTTTCAGCTGGTTTCTTCCCATTCAGCTAAGAAACGCAAACTGAAGACGACACGCAGGGGGAGGAAAATAAACTTGACAGCATTTTTGCAACGAGGAAGCTACAAGCCGGAGAAGCGATATAAGTAAAAGGAGGAAAGGAAGCGTGAATGAATGCTCCACTAGCTTCCTCGCTCGGGCTCTTTGTCAACTTACTTTTTTAAAAAATAAACTTGCTCTCAACTAAGAAGCATCATTACATTATCTCCTCTTCTTCAGCTTATTTTCGCGTTTCAACAGATTTGTAAGTGCACACGCCAGTGGAGTGCCAATATTTTGTCAAACAACTCAACTCCGAGGAAAAAAACGGTAGCTCCGAGATAACATCATCAACCCAACAACCACAAGGAAACAAGCAATAATCCGCTTTTTTTCTCTCCTTGTCTCCCGCTCGCTCTTTTCGCTTCGTTCCCACAAATAACGCATAAAAAATCTCTACCTACTTTATTAAATAATACAAGTTAACGACCTGTCACAAAACACAAGTCGGCCTCGCCTCTATGCAAACTTGTTGACGAGATCTCCCTTCCCTTTTTGTCCTAAAGAAAATAAACAACTGCTGAACACTCGCTATTCTCCATCTCCGATGTTAATAGACCTATCAACCTGACACGACAAGTTTCTCTCTCTCTCTCTTCTCCACCAACTTGTTGTATCCACTCATAACTCTCTTCTCTCTTTTTTTGGCAGTCCGGGTATTCCCTTTCACATTACAACAATTCCAATTTTACCTAAAAAAAACACAGCAACTAAAAACCTCATTATAATATTTTCTCTCGCTCCCTTTCAACCTTTTAGTTCATTTATAATCCTTCTAGAAAAACTAACTGCTGCTACTAGTCTCCCTCTTGAAGCAAAGCAGGTGACTCCTCCACGTACACCATCCATCAAACAGCCTGTGCACTTTATTATGATATGCGCTCTGCTCATTAGTTTAAATGGATATTGCATGTCTGCCTACTTTACTATTTTCTCCTTTTACCTCACTACCTATTCCTACTACCAGCTTGTTTTTGTTGCGGGGATAACAACGCTAAAGGAAAAACACAATAAAACAACGTTGTTTTCTTCACTAAATCCAAAAGCCGTGTCACGTCACGCGCACGTTGTTGTGCAATCGAGAGAGACAATCTACTCACACACACACACACACACACACACTTAGAAACAACCAAAAAGTAAGAATATATGTATTTATGTGTGTGTGTCTAGCAACAGCAAAGAAGCCTTTTCGCATGCCGCGTGACTACTTTATATACCCTACAAATCCATGTCAATTCTATCGACATCATCGTCATCGCCGTTTTACCAGGGAAAGATAGATGAAGATACCCCGACACACCAGAGCTCTGCTGTGTATGTATCAGCTCTGCAGCAGGAGAGCAGTAAAGGGTGCATATTACAACATACTTTAGTTGGATTGCATTATTGGAAAAACGGGGAAAAAAGAAAATATCGATCCAATTACCTTATGGAAAAAACTTTTCTCTTCGTCATACCCTTTTCATTCTTCAGAATAACCATCTATCTGTCTTCAAGTAGTACTAAACTAACGTTTTATTATGCCATTGCTGCGCTATTACTATATGCTCTGCTGCTGCTGCTGCTTCTGCTGCTCTTAGCCTTGTATCTCTTTTCTTCTCTTTCTTTTCGTCTCTCCTGTGATGGCTCCGTGGGCTGTGTATATAAAACAGCCTGTATGATGGGCATTATCCTTTGGGCTTATTGCAATAAAAAAGGAGTTACCGTTTCTCAATTCAACTTGGTACGGAGGTAGGTGGATGTACTTTCGAAAGAAATCTGCAGTATTCTGCTGTAACAATGTAGTTTCTATACACATGGGCTAAATACTCCCCTGCGCAAGGAGAAAGTACACCGTAATAATCATCATAATAACAATACATGGCATAAAGAGAGGTAGTTTTCGAGGGGATACGGGGAAAACGAGAAGAAAAGTACACGGCTCAGCAAAGTACACAGACATTACTCATTGTATTGAGTATGTATTTCCATTCTATCCGTTGTATAATATCAAATGAAATGAAAACGACCAGTGGTAGTGCACTAAATGTATTTTTCGTCGGGTTTCCTTTTTTTGCTCAAGTAACGAGCCATCATCGTCTCTCTTTATCTTAGAGGGAGAGAGAAGGGAGAGAAAGAGGGAGAGAAATTGCGTCTTTTTTTATGTAATGGCCTACTTGTCTGAGAAGATTCTCTCTCCTCTCTCTCTCTCTCTCTCGAAGAGAATTTTACAGGCAAAGTGTGTAGAGAGTGTGTAGCATGTGGCCTTTTGTGTATGTGCGAACTTGGACGTGTTAGAATTTATGAACTGCTTTGATAACTGCCGATAGAGCATGCATGTGCAATTTATAAGAATACATTTTTGTACAGTAACGCACTGAACTGGGGAGAGCACATCTGCCGAGCTAAGGTTGACGATGATGACGATATCAAGTACAAAAAAGCAAAGAATTATATTCGATAGAAATAAAACGCTCAGCAAGCCAGACGGGAAGGAGAGGGAGAGAAATTTTTCCGTCTGGTCTGGTTGATTCTGACAAAAACTGGAATTGAGAATGGACAATGTTACAGAGTAAAAAATGAGGAGATAAAATAAATGTAAGATAAATATAATGGTATGGAATGGATGTGCAGTTAAAAGGAAATTGAATGAGCACTTTTTTGTATAGATATCGCGCTGATAATAATGATGATGTTGTAATGGCTTCAGTCTGATTTTTATGTAGTGGTACGCCATTTTCGGTATTGAAGGCGTACTTGATCATAATGACTGCGTCATCGTCGTCGTATTCGTCGTCTTCCATATCGAACCATTATTCAATCCAAACACAAAACACCAAACAAAGTTCACCAACATGTACAAGCACTTTCTCTCCTGCTGTGCATTATTCGATATCACCTTCCCACGGGAACCCGTGGCAATTTCCTTTTGCGGGGGTCACCTTTACGAATAAACCAAGTTGTTAACGAAATAAGACACTCTATTAATAGCAACCGTCGTTTCAAAAGGTTCCGACCTTACACACACCCCCTTCCACATATTACTCTCTCTGTCGCTATTATTGTTATTATTTCTTCTAACGATTAGCTAACAATCCAACCAGTATCGTCTCACACAATCAGTCAGGAAATAGAGTGGACTTTTTTCGATGGATGGATGAATGGACACACGTGAAGAAAGTCCATTTGAACCTCGTAGTAATCACTTTCTTTCTTCTCATCATACCAACATACCCTCAGATATGGTCATCGTCATCACAATAATAATAAGACTCTTCTCTCTCCCACTCTCTATTATTATGTCCTTTTCATTTCTCAGGGCGATCACCAGAAAAATAAAATAAATGAATAGAGAGAAATTATTTGGCAAAATGGCATGGTTCTCTCTGTGTCTAATACTTCTCTCACACAGAGGGTCTTCGTCACTTACTGCTGATAATGAAAACGATGGACGTAAATGAGAGAACTGTTTTTCTGGACAGAAAAAAACAGCTACCCACAGTGACCACTCTCCACCTTTTTTGTGTCCGTGCTTCACCAATGATTACGGCAGCTTCGCTTTCTGCTTTCCCCACTTTTTATTTTCATACAGTACCGGGCAGTAAATGTAATGTGATGCAATAACATAATAAAACCCGATGTTTTTATGATGTTCTTTCTTTTGTCGTTCACGTCTCTCTCCATGTGTGTACTTCTATTCAGTCTGCTTGTGCGAGCGAGTATGTTTCCCCAAAGGAAAATAAAAAACGGTTTTTCTCGCGTATTTTTTTCATTGTACATGACCATGAGCACGACATGCATTATGTATGTTTGGAGAAATGAGTAAAAAAAGCGAGTATGTGTGTGTGTGGAAAATGTATACATTTTTACTACTTACTTGTCATCATCACAGTCGTGTTCATCGTCGTCCTCATTCTCCCCCGGGGACATGTTATTCCCTCCATTGGAAGGACCAATGACTCCGGCTCCGTTCATCAGGATGATCATGTTGTTGCTGGTACTAGGGTTGGGTCCATTATTGTTGTTGTTATTATTACACGGGGACGTCGATGACGTCGTGGTCGAGGAAGATGAAGGAGACAGGCCCAGGGTCACTACTCCCGCGTGGATAGAAGAGGAAAGAAGCGTATTAGAAGAAGGACTACTATTAGGGTTGTGGTGGTGAAGGTGATTGCTACTGCTGTTGGAAATGCACTGATTTTGTCCACTGCTGCTCCCGTTGTTGTTGATGCTGTTTGGATTGTTATTGTTATTATTATGGCACCCTCCACTGGCGTCCATCATTTCACCGCCAACACCCACGTTCACCCCACTACTGTCCAAATCACAATTGTCGCCCATCACCATTCCATTAGGGAGTCCTACAACCCCCGATCCTCCAAAGGGAGAAGCGTGGTTCATTATTGGTCCGTTATTGGGGCTGGTCTGGTTAACTCCGGTGGCTGCTCCAGGGATGTTCCCAAGATGACAGCAACCGCCACCAAGTCCGTTTAATTGTTGATGATGATGTTGGTACTGCATAGCATTAGTCACTGCACTAGTACTAATTTCAATCGTGTTCCCGTTCGGCTCTATTTTCACCATGTCCACCAATCCACCACCAGCACTACCGTTTACCTGTTGGTGAGCAGAGGCTACGGTAACGGGAGAGGAGCTCATACTACTATCACTTTGTTCATCACCGACTACACCGACAGCAGACTTATTATTGTTCCTGTTTGTTCCACCACCACCACCACCACCAAGCACAGAATACGGGGCACTACTGTTTCTCAGCAATTTCGTCGACAAATGATTATCACTTATTTTCAGGCTGTTAGAACCACTAGTACTGTTGCTACTGCTAATACCGTTCACCACTGACAAGGTGGAACAACAAGATAAGTACGAGGATGTTGTAGATACTTGCGATGAAGACGGAGATAAGGAAGAAGCGGTAGAGATGCCTCCAATACTGCTGGCACTACTACTACCACCACCGTTGTCGTGACTGATAAAGGCGACTTGCTGGGGAAGATGGGGATTCACACCAGCAGCAGAGGCAGCAGTGGTGGCCGCTAAAGTAGCTTTTCCGATGATGTTGGTGATGATAGGAGGAGTGTTGTTATTGTCGGGGTGACTTGCCGCAACGAGGGCTGCCGCTGCTTGTTGTTGTTGTTGTTGCTGCTGCTGAAGATGGGATGCAGTGATACCGGGCGCTGTAGTACAAAAATTATTGTGGTTAGTGGATGAAGTAGTAGACAAAGAGACTGTGCTATTATTGTGGGTTGTGGGGGAAAGTATAGAACAAGGCGATAGCGAAGAAGCGGTGGAAGAGGAGGAAGCAACAAATTTATCGAACAAAAAGAGAACAACCTTGAACGCATTGCAAATGCATTTGATGCTGCTGTTGGGAGGTGGATGTTTCACTGGAAGTCATCTCAGATAAGGGCTGGCTCGGCGGCTCATTGCTGAACCACTACAAAAGAGTCTAGAAGATAAAAGAAAGAAAAAGACAGCATTAAAGAAGGAGCTCATCGTCAAGAAATGTCTTTTAATGCCCCAAAGATTGCTTAGACCCGTCATGTGTACACTCATTCGTACATCTTTCTATTGCACAAAATACACATTTTTTTGCCAAATTTTCTCTCCTTCTTTGTAGGAGTCTAAAATATTAGGAAAACTTTGTACATGTGCTCGACACATATTTTTTCTTGTCGTTTTCCCCGACAATGCCGTCCATTATACGGAAACACGACAATTTCTTAAAATGCTCACGACGGACGAGAGGACGCTCAAGTTGTAAACGGAACAAGAAGGAAGGGAAAATTGCAAGGAACATTTGATATGAAACATGGTTATAGCAAAATCCCTCTTCCTTCCTGTCATTTTCAAGTCTCGTCTACCCTCCCTCCACTACCGCCATTGCTTATAATAATAATAGCATCTCTCGTAGTGGTTTTATGGACAGAGAAAGACGCACGCATGTGGCATAGTTGAGAGAATGCATCTATTTATTTTCTTCTTCGTCTTGATGTGCTCTGCTGCTGCTGATGTGCACTTTTGCAGTCGCGCTACTTTTACGCGATATTTTTTCTGTGTTGCGAAAATGACGACAGATTCGGAATATTAAGTAATTTTATGCACATTGTGAAATGACAATAATAACAAAACGAGCCAGAAAAGACAAGCTAAGCTCCCCCCACACATACACACATAAGCACGCTTCCTTAAAAAACTGACAAAGCGAAAAATGATGACGATGACGATGATTCGATCCGCCAAGCTAGCAGCTATCTGGCTCACGGCTCATCAGCAGAGAAACGGGTGTACAAGGAGATGAGAGATGATGACAAGGTTCCCAACCACAATAACACAAGTGTTGTGTCGTGTCATGTCTCTTTTCTTTTTCTGGTACTCTCTTTCTCTCTCGGCGTGTGTGTGTGTTTCGGTATGTGTGCGTTACGTACGACTAATTCTAAAAACCGAAAACAAGATGTGATGATAATGCAAACTACTATTTATTACAGACACACACACACACATTCACATTCGGATATATATATTTATAACTATAAACGTCCACGTAGTGTGTCATTCATCCTCTCGTAAACAACATTATGGAAGAAACACAAGGGAAGCAATGAACTCACAGGAAATAACTGGGTTACTCCACTTTCTCGAGCTCCAACTCGCTCCCTGTATCTTCATCCCTGCTTAACTGAAACAATATTTCTCTGATTTTCTGAGAAAAACTGAAATATGATAAGACGAGGATGATAATGAGTAATGCGGAAAGAAGATACCGGCTCCAAAAAGCCAACAACAACGTGCTTGTGAATGGAGTGTCTTATACCAAACAAAATGTAACTTGATCACTTGATACGCACAGAGTACGCGTGTGTACTCGAGGGTATTAAGCCCAAGTATAACGATCATTGTTGCGATGATGATGATGATGATGATGAGTACGACCAAGGGGAAAAGGAGGAAACAGAAATACAGAAAAACAGTATGAGTTTGCTATTTGGTACACATTGTACACCAGTAATAAGGAGAGTAAGTGTGTATCACGTCCTCGTACTATTTTATTTTTGTGCCAAAATAGCTCTTGAAGACAACACACACGGCAAGGGGGAGAAGAGCACCAGGAGGAAAAAGTGTGCCAAAATTTTTGTAATATTATATTTCTGACACGTTCATTCATGTTCACTCAAGATAGTGTCGTGGAGTGGCATAATAACGATAATATTCTTTAATACTGATAATGATGATGGTTATATGAGTACGCGTCGTGTGAGTAATGTAAGGTACATCAACATCATCGTCGTAAAAAAAAGTAAAAAAAAACAGGAGTCGTCATTACGGATAAAGCTGGGTGGAAAGCAGCGAAAAACAAGATAGAAGGTAAAATGGAAAAAAACAGCAAGTTGAGCTGCTGTTGCTACTGATAATAACATTGCCCTTCGCCATTTCCCCCCTGTCTACTTCAAGTAATATGTACACCGGCGTTATCTCCAATGCCATTTCATGGTAACGATAATGATAATAACGGTGGTACAAGGGCTATTTCCATTTGGGTAAGCAGATGAGATACGAGAGAAAAGTATAAAATAAGCGCGCGCTTTTCGCTCCACCACCGTCATATCATCATCATGTACACTAACTCTCCTGACATGTCACATACCATTTCCGTTCTGGATAAAAAAAATGGCTGACGACAGAATGAAGCGCAACAACAAACAGCAACAACACAACGACGACCAAACAGCAGTGTTGTATCTTTCTCTCGCACACCCTGTCACTCGCCTGCTGTTGTACTTGTTACCAATAAAAAAAATGCTTCTGCTAAATGGTAACGCAACGTCCGTGGTGTAGTCGTCGTAGTGCCTACTCCACATTCACATTCATAAATAATATCAGGGCGGTGGACACTTGATATGGTTGAAGATGATTTAGAAAGACAGGCTTTATTATCAACAACCTCAACCAAAAACTAAACTACCAACAACGCACACACACACGTGCTTTTTTTCGTTTCGCTGTGTTATCTCCACGATTCTCTGCTTCTCACGGAACCATCGTCGTAAATATTTCACTTTGTGACTCTGCGAACATTTTACGTCGTGGTCTGTGTGGAGTAATAATCGTCAAGTGAGAAATTCCCGGGGTGTGTGCGCGCACCACAGATTTTAAAAGGGGATGACTTCCATTAAAATTTTTACGGTAGCGAATACATTTTTTGTACCAAGTTATTACTATTATTCGTAGTGCATCTTATGCATGAAACGGAACTTGCGAACAAGATAACTAGCAGTGCACAGGAAAGCGAGGGCTGCTATTCTCTACTGCCGTCCCCACAGCATCAGCATCACAACACCAGGTTTCACAGTCAGTCAAACTTTTTATCTAATAAAGTGGCATCGTCGTCATCATCGTCTCATTCTTCATATTCTCTCATCCCTTACTCTTCTATTTCCCTTAATGACTTGTTGGGTTCGCTGCCAACAACATTCCTTTTAGGAAAATCAACAACATCATAATAACATGCAAGGCAGCACTAATACTCAAGAAGCGGCCCCGCCGGTAGCAGCGGCATTACAATAATTTTTCAAGGAAACGCGGCTTTCAATACAAGAAACGAGAAGAAAGATAAACGACACACGTTGATGATGATGTCGAATGCCGAAAATGATGATGATGATATGGTAGTCATCATAATAATAAAAGTACTCATAAAATCCTCTTTTACCATTTTCATTTGCGAAAATGCCTGTACCATTAAACCATATCGGGATACTAGGTGCATTGTATTGTAGGAGGGGAGTACAGCAAAACACTCATTTGATTGTTTTTAGCGTGTAGTCAGCTTATATCACACAACAAAAAATAACAACTGAAATAGGCAATCTGTTAAAATGTGTTCTTCATGGCGGTGGGTGATGATGATGTTAATGATGACGACGATGATATAATGGGATGCGCTCAATGCGCTGATGCTTTTCCGAGAATTGGCAAACCCCATACAAAATGCTATCGTCACATTATTCCTGCCCGTCTGCACTTTTATGCTACCATGTATAATGCAAAATGCGATGGATTAAACAACGCACTGCCTTTTTTAAGAAAGTGACGAGATGATGAAAGCTCCCGAAAAAGATAATCACGATCAAGGCTCTCTTATTCTCTCTCTCCCTCGCTCGCTCTTTCATTTTTTCCCAAGAAAAGCCAGCTCTAGCGCTTTCTCGTCGGAGCAGGAACTGCTTTTAGCTTTTGGCTACATGCGAGAGATTCACCGGCTCTACAACAACTTAACTACCTGTTTGAATGCCTCGCGTTGTCTGCTTCCATTTCGCCGCTCGCGCTTTTAGCTTTTGACAAAAAGCAACGGAAAAGGATTTAGTTACTGGGGAAGAATCAGCAGCAAAAAGGATTACATTTTTTGCTGCTGTTACAAAAAAATCCCATCACATCAACATTGCATTTTCTCACTCTCCCTTTCTCTCTCTCTCTCTCCCTCTCTCCGGCGCTGCGGATGTTCGTATTTCTAGCACATTATGAAATGAAACACCAACAACATCAACGGCACGAGTACCACAATAAATTGTGTATTAAAGTGACTTCGTGTGCTTTCATCCGTGTGGTGCTTGTTTAGGATGTTACTTCTCGTCGGAGTTGTAAAGAGCCTCCGGCACTTTTTTCTCGCTGGATACACCGAAAAAACATCATCAGACGGTTTCGTGAAGAGTTGGGGAAAAGCTGAACCAGCAGCAACCTTTTAGGGTTCACTTTTTACAACCAGGCTTTATTTACGGCAATAATAAAGCACACGTATACACCAACCACACCAGTAGTAAATCTTTCATTTGTGGTGTGGTAAGACGACTCGTCTTACACACATAAAAGATGATGTACATTGAGAAAAGTGAAAAAGGTTTTGTCTAAGGCAAATTGCTGGCTTGGCAGCTGACGAATTGATATGAAAATAAACCCCGGAAGCACACGTTATATGAAAGAGTTTCAGGGAGGAAGCACAAAGTAACGTGTTACATTGATGCGCTTCCGTTTTTCTGTCTTTTTTGTCCCACATTTTGCAGGAATTCTGCAGAAAAGTCGACAGGCTTGAAAGATGGCGGAATATGAAGGAGTGAAATGCAGGTAAAAATAGACAAGAAAAAAATGTGAGGTTTAATGGATGGTTGACGGATGTTTGTCCTATAATATTTTTGTTATCTGTGAGGAACGTCCCTATTTACACGACGTGTTTACTCTGGAAAAAAGGAGGAAAATTAGGTACGAGTAAGTGGGTGTGAATAACGCGAGTGGGAAGTGCCAAGGAAAAGGGTAAGGTAACACACACGAGGAACGAAACCTTATGATTATGTTCCGCGCCTTGCCACACAGAATTACATTATTTACTTTGAATCCTGTTCACACAATACCGTCGCAGTTTTTTATGATTCACTCGTTTTTTCTATGGTATGTTTTTGCTTACTGCAAAGAGGTGTAACAGTGCAATAAAAAAAAGCTCAAGACTTTTAAATCTATTTTTTTACCTGTTGAATGACAGAAGAAGAAAAAACTTATTATGGATGAAAAACTCGTAAAAACTCTCAAGATCTGGTGGTGCTACGGCTGATGACTTTTTTGCAAAGGCAACTACAGTACAGCCGATTTTGGCATTGCCAGAAAGCATCCACTTTGGCTGTGAAAATGTAAATGAGCAGCAGCTAGCTAGCAACAGCCAAAAAAGCAGTGAGCCGACAGCAAATGGAAATGAATATTAATGAAAGTGAGAAAATGGCGAACATGATGAAGCAAGTACCTTGAAGAGACTATAAAATGAAATGCATAATTCTGTTTCAAACAATCTGTCTTTAGTATATTCCTGACATTCAAACATATTGGTAATAATAATAATTATTATTATTACACGTATAACATTGCGGAAACTTACGAAAAAGGTATGAATTCTTTAGTACTAGTACTACTGCTAGTTATTACTATCATCTGCATTTAATTTCAAGGAATTTCATTTTTTAAAAGGTCGCTATAATAGGGATAGTGGCGGAGAAGAGAAAAGTATCCAAGAATACGAGGTTTCTTGCTAGATGTATGCATATAATTTGTAATAAGGAATGATTTAAAAAGTTTCTCAATTTCTTCGCAAATGGGCTATTATATTGTGATGTAAAAATAACACAAGTTTTAACAGGAGCGACATGGAAAAATTACACGCATTAAATTAAAAAATATTAATATGTGTATCCATCTACCCACCCATTCTACATCCATTCACCACTAGCACAATGTTCTATCCTTCTAAACTTTTTTTCTTCTCCTTTTATAGTTAACTCTCTCATGCAATTCACTCACTCAGCAATTTCCCGGCAAAAAAAACAAGTCATCAAAAACCTTTTCTTAGCTTTTCATATTCAAGTTTGAGATGAAAAAAAATCTGTATCCTTTTATTATTATTTCAATGATTCCACTCTAATTTTGCTGATGCTGTGAATGAATTTCTAGAAAAACTTTTACACTTTGTCAAACTTCAAAAAAGTTGAGTATATAGCCTCTCACAATTTCGACCATTGCACATTATTATCCTCAACTTTCCATTTTCCGGTTGATTTACACATAAAAGTGAGAAAGAGAAGGGAGAAAGAGAGAAAACCGATTAGGTTACACAGCAAATCACAAATTAATTTTGTGGTAAAACCAAAAGTGTAATCATTCCACGAGGGAGTGCGAGTTTTTCTTTAAAAAAAACGACGACAAGATAACAATCAACTTATTCTCACGTCCCCTACGAAAATGAATCATCGTGATGATGACTATATATGAACATGCCCCTTCTCAGCCAACGGCTTATATGTAGTTATATATATTCCCACTTATACGCTTTCCTCCACACACACACTCAAGCACACAAGCCGGCTCTCACTCACACGAGGTGTATCGTATCGTATATCCCGTTCCGTTCTTTGTCAGTCTCGTGAGGATACTCCTTTCCAATTAAAATATCATCCTAGAACACTCAATACCGTCCGTCGTATATTGTCGTCGCTTCTCTTTCAAATGAACCGTAACGAACGATAATGATCTAGCACACGTTGGGCCGTACGTTGGAAAACGGGCAACAGAAATAAATTCGAATAGGCAGATGGGCTTGGCACATTACACGTAAAATATTAGTGGAAAGCTTTTGGTAACACAACACCTTATCTTGTTTCTCTTTGATGATACTGATTTTCGCGTCCGTTGAAAATCCTCCGAGAGGATGATGATGATAATTATTGTAATAAAATTGGGGAGAACAACTGATGATGTGATAACAAGTGGAATTGATATTTTTTTTTACACTAATTGAACTTTTTTTTCGACTGTTATCCCTCCTTCATTACTGCACACTGACTAATGAAGCACTCTCTCAGGATACTCACGTACGTTATTATTCCTACTAATTGTCGTTACTAACACTGCTATTTCCTGTTGTGGTTTTTGGGGTTTTCAAAAGAAACCCATTGTGTGGTGGCGAATTTCCATTCACACTAATCATACCTTTCAACAAATGCAACAGCTAATACGTCGAACTGCCAAACAGCAATGGTTTTATCCTACCACGGTAGCACCACCACCACCAGTTCTCTCTGCCTCTCGATAAATTCTTGTTTGTAATAAATTGTTGTCCTCTCGTCAAAAAACAAACTGTGAAATTAAGCGATTGACAACAACCGTCACGTATCTACATTCAGCGAGCGATACGTAAATCAGTCTTTATACTCAGGGGTATATCCTCTGACTGCTTATTGCGAGACAAGCAATAAAACGCACACACAACAAACATACACGTTACTCACTCAAAAACAGTCACACAAACACACAGTTTCACACATAAAAATCATGAATGACAGCTCAGCAGAAGCAGCAGCAGAATAACCCGAGAAGACAAAAAAAATATAAGAGAAACGAAATAACCACAAAAAAATACAATACATGTACGGTATTCAATACAGCAACAGCCCATTTATCAGCAGGTTTCGATTGCACACACACATTTACATCCTTTTTTCCTTTCTACTTTTTTCTCTTCATACACAACTACTCCTATTACTACTACCCACGTACATAATGGTAGCAGTCAACAAGTTCCAAGTACTTACTTATCAGCATCATTCATTATCATATCATATCAGTTGTGTGGGGAAATATTGTTGTCGACACAAAAACGTCACAATTCCTCGTCAAAATCATGGAACACGAAAAATGGTTATCAAACGAATATTATGTAAAATAAATCGAACAAGCTGTATAAAACCCAGATAAAATAATATCTTGTCTCTCTGCAAACCACTCTCCTCGCTCTGTTTTTCCTCTCCCGGAAAGAAAACGAATTGTTGTTGAAGAACAGACAAAATTTGTTGCTTTATTTATTTTTTCTTGCTACTGTTTCGCTACTGGTACTCTAATGATTACAATAATGATGACTGCGATAGCGATTCATAGAAAATAAATGTACATGGAATTATGGTGTGTTTTTATTAAATTCTTCTTCAATGCAGCTACTTTTTTGCTTTATTTTAAAAACGCCCTGCTGCCTCTTTTATGAGTTTGACAATGGAATACAAGTGTTTTTAAATTACAACGAAATATGTTGTTGCAATCGGAAAGTAATATATTGACTATCAAGTGGTCGTAGGTATAATGTATTTTTGTGGTTTGGAAAACAGAAGATAAAAACGTATTCTCTCTCTCTCTCTCTCTTTCACTGTCTCTCCATACAATCCAAGTCGTTGGATAAACACCATAAAAATCAACCTCCTATACACCACGCTGTCGGAGAGAAGTAGCATGGATAAATATATGGATCACTAAACCATACCACACCACCAACAACACATTTGAACACACAGCGTAATCACTATTGACTATATATGTTCTCCAGCAGCAGCAGCAGCAACAGCAGCAACCGCTCAAGTAGTTGCAATTGTAGTGGTGCTGAAGTGACTGTGTGTGTGTGTGAGGCAAACGAGGAACGAGGAGAACGAGCTCTACAGCGGCTTTATTTTACGTTTACTGCTGGCTGTGTGATGATAATAAATAAACTTTGGAAAAACTCTGCAAGCAAGCAAACACACACACACACACAGACACACATCCTCGTCGAGTTAAAGCAGGCGTCGTATATTAAAGCAAAGGATTTTGAAACGAAGATATTGATAAAAACTTGAGTAAACTCGACCAACCCATAATAAGAAAGAATGATGATGATCACAGGACGATGACGATGATGATGGTGATGATCAACAGGCATATGTAGTATTATGGTATTATGCGCTGTGGGGTATACTGCAATCCATCTCCCCACGGTCGTAAAAATAATAATAATAATCATAATAGTAAAATGTGTGGTGGCATGCACTTTTCAATAGTAACAAGTATTACTTATTGCTTGTTACAATTACTGGCTATGTGCGAGCCGTGTAATTCATGATGATGAAAATAAAAATGATAATAATAAAATGCACTACGGACAGTACCATCGGGAGTTTAACTGTTTCCCTGTTTAATCTTAACTGGTGTAATGTTGCTTTAGAATTGTTGCATGCCAGCCACGGTGATTTTTTTTCAGTCTGGCTATAAGTAATGTTCAGTTTTGTTCTCGAAATAATACACAAAGTCATTGGTATTATGACTACCTACCTATTACCTTATGACCACGCTGCTGACTCGAGTGCTTTGTAGTTGTGTAGTAGAGAGTGGACTCTTGAAATGATTACATGTGCACATACATAACATTTAGATAGATTTTTGTGTCCTTTCTACTTTATCACCGCATACCAATATTACCTCGCTTTGCAGGCAGAGAGAGAGGGAGACGATACGGCGAATTATATACATTTTCAACAACGTACAATGTTCGAGAGTCAAAAGATATTTTTTTGGCTGACATAATGCCCTGTCGTTCGTGTCACTACTACTACTCCTCTCTACTCTCTACTTAAATATGATACAAAAGCCAACCAAAACTAAGCCACAAAATATTCTCTCACCAGAGCCATAGTTCAGAGAGTATTGCCTGTTATCATCATCAACCACGACCATATCACTATCACCATTAGCATTAAACCTCTCCACTTTTAACTGTTTCTTCTCTCTCGCTATTTATGTAAGTGTGTGGTTATAAACCTCGTCTCCTCTCTGCACAACACTCCTCCTCCAATATAATACTACCACTACTACTGTCTCTGTTGTCTCTCTCTCTCCTTCTCAAATTTATTATCCTTGGTATACATTTAATCGCGTCTCATTTCTCGTGCCCATGTCTATTTAGCAGACCGACGACTTCCTAAATTCCAAGATAAAATATAATGAAGCCGGGAGCGGAAAAATTTTACATATTAAAATTATTAGGTATGGTATGCAGCAATATTTTCTGTTTTGAATAAATGAGTTGGCTCCTTTATTCTTGCTCCCACTAGTGATGTATTAGTGCATATAGGCATCAGTAGCACTGCTCCGGAGCTTTCTCACACCGAAAGAACCTCTCGATGGGCTCGTGAGAGTTAGGAAATCACTTTACTTACTCCCCGTGTTCTAGAAGACCTCTCTGAGAAAGAAACACCGACGACCGACATAATATGACATCCATGAAATATTATTGGCATGCTTTGAAAAAAGTTATAAAGGATAAAGCGCTTCTGTTGAGGTTGACGTGTGTGTACGTTCTGTGCATGTGTGTGTGACTGCATTCTATTACCAGCTTAGAGAGATTTCGCGTTGTTGTGTTTCTCTTCCTTCTTGTGTGATGTACTCCCAGGGTATTATTGAGTCTCTTGGAGTAATAATATTATAGCACACACACACACTCATATACAATCACCCCGAAAAATATTACCGTATTATCACACAAGAAAAAGAAATCATGTTTTTTTCTGTATTTATGAAGTGGAAAAGAAAAGAAAAATGTCAATGCGGTGGTGGTATACACTATTTGCAATTGTCGTTGTGGTGGTGGTGGTATATATCTGCTGTAAATAGTAAATGGAAGGAAGAGCTCAAATAAAAAACTTTTTTATGATGGAGACATAATGATCATATATCATTCCACGCATACATACATCCTCCACCAAACAAACTCCACACAAATACTCACACACACACACGTAAAAAACGTACACATTCAGTCACAACACAATATTTAACAGCGTCATGCCACATACAATAACAACACAACGTCGTCGTCGTAGGAAATAGTACAAAAGTAAATGCTGAACATTTGTGTTGACGCTGCTACTTTTGCTGCCATTTGTTTCTCTCCTTCAGATATTCCACACACACAGTGTATTTAAGCATAGTTGTGGCATACCAATAAACCATTACAATAATGGGCTTCTCCCCCATCTCTCCTAGCCAGTGAAAAAAACTCTTTCAGTTCAGCTGATAAAAAAAATTGAAGAAGATGCAGCAAAAAACAGCGTTCAGCACCAACTAGTATACATGTAGTAGGTACAAACCGTAAAATTTGTAACACGTGCATGGGTTTGCAAAAAAAAACAAATTTTTTGTTGGTTTACACAACCGATTTACAACTGCCAAATTATCCATGCAAGAATCTCCTTCAATAGGTAGTCGAAATGATGCAAATATTTGGGAACGTTTCAACCAACTGAGTTTAGGGCGTGCATATCAGGGGGCGAGCTCCTTTTTAAAAATTGTACGGTATATGAATTAGTGCAAATACAGTTAGTAGACTGCGAAAGTGAATGTATGTTTGTGTTCAAGAGTTAAAAAATGGATCCTCCTGGATTGGATCATTGCTGCTGAAACGAGAGCGAGACAAGTTTTGAGATATAAACGCTCAATTACAAATTACACAGGCCATCATTATTTTCATCATCCCAGTCAACTTTAACTTACTCCAGTTATTTTTTTTTATATTAGAGGAGTGTTCTTTTCTCTCTCCGTACATTACCTTCTCTCGGCAGCTGACAAGGAGCGCACATGTGAAAGGAACATGCTCTTGCAACAGCAGTGGAGTAATGAAGTGAACAAATTATTATCAGTTTTGCGTAGTTTATGTAGGAGAAGTAGGTAGTTTGCGTATTAAAGGAAAATAATAAGCAACAGCCGGTCCTAGCCGACACTAGCCATTTGTTGTGCGATATGCAATAATAAGCAATTTCAATATGCACCTTCTTTCTCTCTCGCTTTCTTTTTCCCCCTCTTGCTGGTTTTTTCTTCTTTTTCATGATTTATTACTGCACTTAACGCAATACATAGCCTGCATCGTTCTAATAGTCTTTTGATGATATTTCTGGCCGCGCTTTGCGTTTTCTTCCCCGTCTATTTTTATACAGTACCTACCCACACAACCGGATTTTTTTTACCTTTCGGTAGCAGTACTCCCAGATTTATGTCTAAGCCAAGGTGGAAGGAAGCGCATATTTTGGGAAAATGAAATAAACTTAATAAACTCTCTTTTAGTACTAAATATACCGTAATTGCAAGCACCACGAACAACAGCAACAACTGGAACTGCCTATTTACGTCCACACCTTTTTCAATCTGCTTCTCCAATAAATGCACCCGAGAGTTGCGGCTAGTATAACTGGTAACGTATGGATCTCATAAAGCTGGCACCAGCCACCAAAAAGAAAAGTGAATTATGGAAGAAGAAGAAGAAGAAGAAGAAGAAGCAATAAAAAGTGAATCCAATTGTCTGATTATTAATACATAACTTATGGGATGCATAATACATGTTTACGTGCAGCAACACTGGTTTTTTGCTAATAATCACCAGAGAATTGCACATCTGTGTGGAATGTAACATGCATGCGGGTTATATATGATCCATGGGTGAATTACTGCAAAAAGATGACTAATCATCACCGCTCTCCGTTACATTTCTATCGCGGCGTCATCTTCCCAACACACACGGCCGATATTGTAGTAGAAGGTAGACGGGAGAGAGAGAGAGAGAGAGAGAGAGAGAAGATGTTTTAATGATGGTGAAAGATAATGACGATAGGTTAAAATATTGAGGTCTGTTGGTTTATATATAGTTGATATATGTTTACACATGTCGTTTTGAATTTTCAAGAGAGTCCGAGTATACATGTCAGCGAGGAAGGCATATAAGGCAGCGGGAGTAATGGCTCTACTAAAGCTTATGTACACACACAACCAGTGTGCGACAGACGACGTGTGATGAAGATAGAAGAGACAAACAAAGTATTATATATAATTCATCATGTACAACATAAAATGTTGATATGATGAGATGCAAACGCAAATACATGAATGAATGAAGGCTTTTCTTCATCGTCTTCCTTCTTCTCCCACACTCCTCTCCACATATTTTTCAACTGACGAGCACGATGACTATTAGTATTACCCATCGTCATCATCATCGTTGTTTTTGTTCGGTAATACAGTTGGAAATTGGAGAGTCAAGTCGAGTACAGATACAAATTATCTCAAGTCTGAACAAAACCAGGAAAGCGGGTTAATTTAAAATATTGTAGAATGAAATAGAGATTTATTCAATGAGCTTTCAGAACGAAGCTTCAACATAAAAATCATTGGAGGGAGCTTTGTTGGTTCATTAAATTTAGTATTTCGTGTTCATTATGATTAGTGATTTTCATCGTCATTATCCTCGTCATCAAGTTTCATAAAGAAACAGCGCTCGTGCAAATACACACACAACATAACAAGCCATGCAGTTAGTCAGTCAGACATCATAGCCCCAAAATGAAATGAAAGGACACTGCTATTTTGTTTGAAGAGATACTCGATAGATAGAGGGAAAAAACTGTACAGGCAGCAGTAGTGGTGTGTGTGTGCTTACAAAATCGTAATCATCGCCATTATTATCATCATTATCGTCATCGTCACAGAATCCCAACGAGGGACACCATATAGCCCGACACACAAACAGATGGAAAATCGCATGGAAAGGTGAGCTGGTGGTGGTGGTGGAGAGGACGTTGTGATGACTACACACCGAAGAGAATGTTGATGAGGTAAGCAAGCGAAAAAAGGATGGTTAGCATTTAACACTGTTTACTTTGCTCAATGAAGAACGAACGCCAGCGCGGCGGGGGAGAGGGAGAGGTACACATCAAGACTATATGTTATATACTAAGGAAAAAGCATCCATTCCCACTTGATTTAATTTCATAAAAAGCAAAGTGGCTACAGACATAGTATATCGACGATATATAGTCACGTTGAGCTATATAAATAGGGGCTATATAGTAATGTACATCCCGTAGTACCTGGAAGTAAAAGGTAAACTTCACAGGTAATGCATCCACCAATTCCTCTATCACCACCACAGGCACTGCTAGCGAGTACATGCTTTATTTCGACACGCTCTGGTATATGACGTGTAGGTAAACAGCTTACACAAGCAAATACGTTTGTAGTAGTATTATTGTCTAAGTAGCGTATAAGCCTTCTTCAACAAGCATTTTGTTTCCATCCACCACCGCACTCTCTCTCTCTCTCTCTCTACTCGAACGAAACTCTGCCGTTTTTAGTATTTTACTTTGATGATGACGATACCGAGAGGACGGCGATGATGATGACGGTCTAATGGTAATAATAATGATGACTATGTCGTCGTTCCATTTTATGAATGTGTGTGCTTTTTAGTTCTCTTGGCGTTTCCAGTACGGGGAAATTTGTATTTCTCCCTTGGCTGTTATTTGAATTCGTACGGTGGAGAACTCTGTGTGGTGAAGTAACTTGTTGAGCGAGAAAAGAGCAGCAAGGAAGAGCTGCTTTTCTCCGGTAAATAATATAAGCCCCGCGCAGCACCCTGCCTACTTTTACTATTATGTGGGCTACTGGGGAAAAAGTGAGCAAAAAAGAGCGATTCAAGAGGGATCAGTTTAAAGAGGAAAAATATTAAAATGCACTTGTGTGTGCTTGTGTGTGTGTGTCTGCTTTCCTTGAATATAGCGATGATATAAGCTATACGACGACATGATTGAATTCCTAAAATGTGAAACACTTTGTCCTCGCTTTATGTAGGCTTGGCTTTTCTTCCCCTACAATTCAAATCGAGTGGTGGGGTGTATGCATGGTGGCAAAAGGCAGCAGCACCACCAGTCACACACGGCAATATCCTGTGTGTTCTCTTATTTTTGTCCCTTCTTATCATTTTGGTTGAGTGGAAAGTGAAATGCTCAGTTTAAAATCGTTCATGTAGGAAAATACAAAAAAAGAGTGGCAATACTGTAAAATCAAATGACAAGCTTTTCAGGCCGTCTCTCCGTAGTACGTGGCTATATATGTTGATACCTATTTATGTAAGGCTGGCGAAGACTGTTTTACTTTTTTCATCACTTCAGTTTCGAGTACTGTATGGGGTTGCCCAGCGTTGCCCTTGAGGAAAACGAGAGAGAGAGAGAGAGAGAGAGAGCGAGAAAAA
Organism: Callyntrura sp. NNG-2020; assembly: GCA_027744055.1. Lineage (NCBI taxonomy): Eukaryota > Metazoa > Arthropoda > Collembola > Entomobryomorpha > Paronellidae > Callyntrura > Callyntrura sp. NNG-2020. Next base: position 24,620 of record JAHZNE010002282.1, read on the forward strand.
AACTGACTCGAATGAGTAAGCTTTTCTGTTATTACTACTAGTGCTGCTGTGGAACTTTTTTTATTATGCATGCATGGCTTGCATTTATATGCTTTTTTGTCGTTCTCTTTTTTTACATAGTAGGTGTATATGCTTAACCTTGTATATATTCTCTCCAATATAAGTATACCTACACGGATATAGTTTTATGGAGTATTTTTTGTTTTTCATGCATCGATAGCGATTATGTGTGACTGCAGCAATAATACTTCCGCTGTTGTGCTGCTATCGCTTACTACTACTACTACTGATGGTGCTGCTGCTCCTGGTGCCTAGCATTTTCTCTAAGCTTGTTAGTTTGTATTTGGTATGTACCCTCTTTTCTGACTCCCCTTCCATAATATATGTTTGTACATGATGACCCTGCTGCTCTTCTTTCCTGCTCTCTGGTGTGAGTTTAAAGTGCAATTTTTATTGGTGTCGTTTAGGCCATGTTTTGGGATGCGTGTAGGGATATTCATAAGAGAGCCAAACTGACACACACATACACAACAAGAAGTCGTAAAGAAAAAAACTGCTACAAGATTTGCCAATTTCACTTTACTTTGTCCAGGAACAAAGAAAAGAGGATGAATATGGTGGGGCTGTGCGTTCAGCACGGCCATTTCATAAAAATAGCAAAAACTGTAGCAAAATGCTCTTTTGTGTTATTACTCGCTTTTGCCCTCATCTCCGAGTATCGTTAGGGAGAAAGAAATAAAGAAACAAGCTCGGCACTGCGGTGGTGGTGGTGGTAGTGGTTGCATGGAAATACGTGTGCATAATAGAACAGGGTGAAGCAACCCAATTCAAGCATGTCCACGCGCAAAGCGTATATTAGTTTCATAAGCATCAAGTGGAAATCCTCCTCCCTCTCTATCTCCCTCTCTCTCTGCTTTGAAATTGGTGTTTGAACAATTTCGACAAAACTGTCTTATTCTCTGGTTAACAAAACTAAAATACATATACGAGTGTACTTAATCTCTGCATACGTTTTATTGTACTTCTAATGTGTGATTTCTGATACGACCCTGATAAAATGTTATCAGACACCGTCACAGTCAGCGAGAGAGTCTCGTCGTTTGTTAATGTACCAGCAAACATGCGGAGTACACGACGATGATAATAAAGATTATTATTTGGAATTTTGGAATGTTCAACAAAGTGCATACACGAAATGCAGCCTATAATGTAGCAGATGTAAAGTGAAATGGTGTGCTCGCTCGATTTAACGTAGGTGCATATGTACAGTTTATGGGGAACACTTTAGCCCTCGCAGTCAGAGTAAGCAACTCTTTTTTTGCCTCGGTCAAAATAATGCTGACAAAAATAACGTCGGACTGTAATCCAGTAAAACGAAAAAGAAAATAAGTGAAATAAAACACTACCACTATCGCCACATTGTTATGACTAGACCAATGTTGGTGCAGGACTTCCTAACGATATGCTTGTTTGGTGGGTTCACTTTCATTTCGCTATTGACATCAGCATAATATATTTTCGTCTGGGGCTGCCATGCCACATAGCCAGGGATAGGGGCTTCTGCATTATTGTCGAAAGCGTACGTATGTTTTTTAGGTCTACGAATCACCCATCAAGGAAAGTTCATTTAACGCGTGCTGTACGAAGGAAACTTGTTCGAGTTTTTGGAACGAAGATAAGAACAAATCGAATGGGAGAAGATAACTTTAATCGATACAGCTTTTAATCACACAGAGCAAGAGATAAACACACTAAAAACGGTTATAATGATTGTCGAGATAAAAGAAACTCGAAAACATTTTTTGCATTCGACCGCAAAACTTTCAGTGGAAGCCGAGATAGTATAAAACAAAGCATGAAATAGACAAGTATGGTAATGGCAATGCAAATCACAATTTTTATTATCTGGTAGACGCCTATTTTTATTTGTTTATCCTCTGTTGAAGTCCTTCTAAGTTCATTGGAATTTTGAAGGAACATTTTTATAAGTCACAATCACAATGTTAAGTACGTCGATTATAAAATGCAAATAGCCTATTTAATATATTCAAGAATGAATTTACAGCCAAAACTATTTAAAGGGAATTCATTGTCATATTTTAGAATAAAAACTACACTCTTCAAGATATTATGTTTTCTGGTTTATGCGTTATTAATAATAAAGCCGAACTCCTATTAACAATTTTACGGTAGTCTA
>JAHZNE010002284.1:0-22695 GCA_027744055.1 Callyntrura sp. NNG-2020
TTATTATTCACATGGATCGGCGAGAGAGAGAGAGAGAGAGAGAGAGAGAGAAGTGTTCAAGTTGTGCCTCCGCATCCTACATACCTACATTCCTCTTTCAACCTGGTGCAGTGGAAAGGACGGTCAGCAGTCGTCAGTTTTTCTCACTCTCCTCAGCTCTCTCTCTCTCTCTACTTACTCTACATTCACATTCCGATTCATTTTTTGTTGCTGTAACAGACACGCAGCCATACTTATTACCATGCTCGTTATTATTACTATTTTTTATTATCATTTCTCCTCTCCTCTTGTTTATCAACTACGCTGCTATCTCCTTGCCACTACAAGTCGCATTTCATTTGCATCAGCATCATCATATCACCATCATGATCCTCATCATGCTCACCCTCACTCCACAACTCCCATTGGAAAAAAATCTTGTTCCATCATCATCCCTCGCCTCGTTTTTTTCACGCACACAAACGCATCTCTCTTGTCTGAGGACGACTTTGACGATGCTCCTGTGCTGCTGGAGAGAATACATTATTCCCTTTCCCATGATCCGTTTAGAAAAGTAAAAGAAAAACTTTTTTCCTCCTTCTTGTACCGCTCCTATTTTCACGGTCACCCTCCACCTGTATCTATAAATGGAAAACAGAATGAAAATGCGTGTACACCTCTGCAGGATCAAACCACATTTTCTATCCTCTCTTGCTACATCCTTTTTTGTGAGGCTCTTTGAATATTTTATGTGGGGAGGGGACAACACACATTACTCTCTCTCTCTCTCTCTCTGTCCTGTGAGTACACACGGCAGTATTTTGCAAAAGGAGGAAAAAATATTGCTGAAATGTAGTCCAAGAGCAGGTTAAAGACTCGCAAAACTCTGCTACGCCACTTTCCGTGCCGATTAGCTATGCAAGTCAAGAATGTAGCAATTTTCAATGGGCACACTACTCTACACGTTATCATCATCATCATCATCATCCACAACAACAACAACATGCTCGCTCACTACTTGTTGCCTGCCTGTGTGAAGAAATGTCGTTCTTTTTTCCGTACTCCATTTCTTCTTTCTTCACAGAAAAGGTGTCCTCATCATCATCATCATGCTCACCGCCACCACCGAGGCAGCAGCATTACATTTTTTTCTGTTCACTTGGTCTCTCTCTCTCTCTCTCTCTCTGACTGTGTGTGTGTGCGAGTGTGTATATTATGTTGAGCGCAAAAAAGTTGATTCGTTCACCCCAAAGTTATTTGTGGTGGAGAAGGTCTGCCTCGGCTGCTACTCAGAGAGCAGTAAAGCGAACATTGGCCTAATACCCTCTCTCTCTCGTCAGGTTGGAGAGAGAGAGAACAAGAGCTCGAGTAGTAGATTTTTGCTGCTGCTGCTGCACAACAGTGGATTGGATCTTCGTTGTTCTCAGTTCTCACTTGACTCTTGTGCATTTGCACTTGATGAGGATGATGCTGCCACCAAGCAACAGCCACAATCTACTCATCATTATCATCATCATCATCATCGCCTCCACCAGCACCATACATTGATGATGATCGTCGTCGCAATCGTAATACGAGCACTCACATTATCATCATCAGCAGCAGCAGCAGCATCGTGATCATTGTGATGGTGATGATCATCCACAACAAACAATCCTGCATTTTTCATTTACGTATTTCGTCCATCGGAGAGGAGATGTTTTTGTTTTAGTTCACCACCGCTGCACCTTTTCACATCAACAACCAAACGAATCCACGATCAACACAAGTGATGAGAGAGGGAGAGGTTTGTGCAAGCAGCGCTGCTATTATCATGCAAGCGTGCAGGTTCCCAGGTATGCATGAATGCATGTGCGTCTCGCTGTACAGATTGCAGGCTGAAGGTGTTATCACACAAAAAATGAACAAGGAAAGGTGATAATCGCTCTTGCTCCTTGGACATGCCTGATTAATCGAGAATTACACTCAAAATTATTCCGATTAACAAAGACAAGAGAGAGAGAAGTGCAAGGCAACAAAAAAAGTTACTTTTTTGCTTTGCTCAGCTTCTTATTATTGATACAACGATGATGATGATAATGATGGTGGTGGTGGTACTTAAGTCTGCCTTACACACACATGATCTGCAACAGCTTCATATTATTCACCGGGGTACGTGCTGTACAAAGTGTTCGAGAGGTACCGTCCTTAAGTATCCTGGTGGTGGTGGTGCGAGAGAGGAGCATTTTTGTAATGTACGGTTTGGTAATCAATGCATTGGTAATATTATTGGGCGTGCAACCTTTCCATTTCATCATAACCTTAGTCATACGAACACGAACACAATTTTGCATTTTATTTATCGACAATAAAAAAGCTCCACTTTGCTCATTCTTACGAGCCGCAGTACTACTCCCAAATATAGAGGATCGATCTATAGGAATGCGTGACTGATAATCACAGCTAATAACGTGTGTCGAGCGAGAGAGAGAGATGAGATATTGCAACGGCAAGTTTACAAGAGGAGGACTGGGATGGGGTTAGGCTCAGATGGGATAACAAGACACGTTGCTCGTTGCTTCAGAATGTACTGCTGAGAATAATTTGCATATTGTACCTTTATTACGTTTAACGACTGTCATTTATTACCTGTCCAACTTCATTCTATCTACTCCGCTGCTCTAGTTTCCTCTGTAGTCACACAAGACAGGAGGAGATTTTAAACGGTCGTCATAGTAATGGCTTCTCTCGTCGTAAATTACGTCCTGCTCACATAAAACTGGCTTTTAGACAGGAGCATACGCATTTTGGGATCGATTAGGGCTACCTTTCATTACATAAAGGGGTATTCAAACACAGGCGCCAGGCCAGTAGCACGTTGATGGGTAAAACAGGTGGATTTTTAGCGCAGCATACGCACACATTTTCCCCTATTTTTCTGCACGCTATTACATATTATGTGCCTACGTGGTTTACAAGGGTTGGATATCAGGTATGATATGAAGAATGATAAGACCCTTTGGGTGATAACATGCTCCATGTAAATTTTGACGTGACCTGCTTGTCTCTACCTTTCTACCTGTGATGTCTGGCTCTGCAATGATTTCAAGGCCCCTCCTTAGTCCTTGAGGGGCAAAGCATCCCTGATAAAACATGAAAGTAATCCCTCGCCGGTAAAGGTTGAGGCAGCAGACAGTCTTTTTATTTTGACTTTTCAACCATCCCCATTCCAGAGATCTCGGTCAAGTTTAATGATGAGTCCCTTTCTCTCTCTCTCTCTCTCTCTCGTTTATTAATTTATTGGACTGGGATATGCCGGCGGTTGGATCACTAATATCCCTCTCCTCCTCCTCTCCTCTGTTGTGTATGTATCCCAGGAAGGAGCAGAAATTAGTCAGGGTTTTTCGATAGAAAATGAAAAGAGGAAAAAAAAGTTGAAAGGGAGACGGAGGAGCAGCCCAGAGCGAGAAAGTCCTTTTTATTCCCTTTGGCTATGGTGAAATGGACTGCCAACTCCACTCCAACAACCACTGCCAGACATATTGCTCAATCAAGTGCACTCTCACATTTTTACACCAACGCACCACCAGCAACAGCAGCAGCAGCATCACGCTCTCCTCTCTGTTGTCTCTCCTTCTAAATTGTTGCAGTAAGTGGTGGTAATAATAATGGTAATGTTGAGGATGGTTGGACCGACATTTATTACACTGCCACCACCACCACCTCTCTCTCTCTCTCTGTACAAAAAAGAAGAGAGAGAGAGAGAGACAAGAGCACTTTTTTATTTTCTTGCTTGACCGCTGAGTCTGCTTCTTCAATTCTCCCCCGTTCTACGACCGGCAAGAGCTCCACGCAAAATATTAAGATGATGATGATGAGTACCTATCTCTTACATCTTGCTACCTGGGTCCGCGTCGCAGACTGGATTCAGAGAGAGATAAAATGCAAGTCGCTGGGTAAAATGCGTAATGGCAATAATAATAATAAAAGTTCTCATAGGCTTTGTTGTTTGTTGTTATATACAATAATAATAATAATAATAATAATAAAAGCGCTCGCTCACATTCATTTCATTTTTGTTCATCCTCCGTCATTTAAAGACTTTATCTCTCCGCTCATTTCATCTCGCACACACAAGAGCACAGACACAAAGGAGAAGAAGAGAGATAAAATTTTATAATTCGTAAAGTTGCTCTGTAAGGGAACTTGTCCTTTTCTTGTTGTCGCTCCTCCAAAATAATACCTCATCAACAACAGAGGCATCATCATCATCATCGTCGTCGTCGTCATCGTGAAAATCACAAAATAAAACGTCGACGACGACGACACAAAATGTTGGTGGTGGAGCGTTCTTTTTGAAACCTGCAGATCCTGTTCACAGCCTTGTTGGGTGTAGTTGACAAGAGAGAGAGTGAATGTGTGTGTGTATTTTTCTGTTTCCTCCTTGATATCTGTTTGTTATGGCGAGGTATGTTTCTTGTAGCCAGCAGCATTCCGAGGGGTCCCAGACCAGATCACAGCGTCATCGCCGTTTTATAGCTGGCGAATAGGGGAACAAGACTGTAAAATGTAATAAAAAGTGGAGATTCTGCAAGAGAAATCATAAAAAAGGAGTCGGGCTGGAGCTTGCAAAAATAAAACGGCTCAAGCATAATTTCATGGAGCAAAAAATTAATGTGGCTCGGCGCACCAGCAAAAAGACAGGCTGTGTCTGTGCGGTATATAGCATACCCGTATCACTACTGGCCCAGTGCATAATAATATAACAGGATACGACGACGCCAGCTTAAAAATGTAAATAAAATCAACCATTTCCTTTTCACAGATGGTATTCAACCCATGAGAAAAGGAAAAAAGTGGGGGAAATTAAGCTACAACTTCAACAGCAAAAAGATTTTTGCCCATTTCTCCCCTGATTCCCGTCAAAATCCCTGGGATAACATCCTCCTTAATTTCCCCGGGTACTCAACTAGTATTTTTTTTCTTGATTAACCAGCATCAGAAGTTCAAATGGGAAATAAAACTCTTCAGAGCGTTCCTTCATTTAAATGGTCCAGCCAAGTGGTGCAAGTTGAATTGATGTTATTGTAAAGGACAATCTCCTCAGGGACGTGTACACGGACAGTAGGAGCACAGCCCACATTACCAATTAATGGTCAAGGGCTAGGCTACTGATCGTCCATGCTTAAACAATAGATGTATCCTTCTCTCTCTCTCTCTCGCTGCCCATTTTATTGCCATCAACAAAGAGACCTTCAGACGGAAGATTATCATCGCAGGTCAATTGTCAACGGAAATGAAGTCGCATCAAAGGAAAATGCAATTCATCGCAAGCTATGTATAGATACAGAGTTTACGAAATTTTTGTCGCACGGCCGTAAACAGAGTAACAACCTCGTTACACGTCTCACCTGACCATTTTCCTTACTACCACCAGAGACAACTCACCTAATGGCATCATCATCAATACCTACTAGCTGCTGCTGCATGTTCTCTCTCTCTGTCTCTCTATGACTATGCGTACGCAGTGGGTTGGAACTGAAAGGTACGTTGTGAGGGACCTATAATCCTGAATGAAATGACTTTTACTCACGCATAGAAAGTAAAAAGTATGTTGCCAGAGAAGCTACAGTCACCTTTGGCGGCTGCACAGGTTTCATTGACCCACATGCCTCAAACATGGACAGGAAAACATTTAAACCGAAACCCCTCCTGTGTTTATGTTATGACGAACAAGGATCAAAATAGCATCCAGGATAACCTTTCCTGCAAAGGTCACTTGTTTTCATACAGGGTCTACTGCAAAAAAAACAAGGAAGCACCCCTCTCCAGGTACTTATCCGCCGTGAGATGATGATGATGACGAGGATAATATTGGAATTACAGGGGGTTTAAGCGGATTTCGCGCAGGGTTCGTCAACCTATCCGTAGCAGCAGCAGGAGAGAGGAGTACTAATCCGTGTGTAGGCGCATACCGACAAAACGACAAGGATAATTAGTGAAGCGGGCACGTAACAGCAAGTGACAACAGAAGGATTACGATTATCATCCCACTACTCTGCTGCTGCTAGTTCTATCCTTCCTTTCGCAGGGCTTGCGTCATACCTAAAAATAGCTGTAAACGAGTCGTCCCAGGAGAAAGAGAGCTGTCAGCAAAAAAAATGGTGGTGTTTGCAATAATAATGAATGGTGAGGACGCAGTGCCGGTTGACTTTGTGGTTTACCGTAACTCTTCCTCGGGGCAGCCTCCTTTAGCGCCACCAGCAAAAAAAACGAACAAGAACAAGTGGTGCAAACAGTTAGCAGCGGGAGGAGGAGTGTAGCAGCAGTGTTCGTTCATCATCAAAATAACAGTTCTTTTTTATACTTCCTCCTTACAAGCTCGCTCAAGTCCGGTACGACGTGATAATAAAAATTGCACGGCGTCGTCGTCGGATCGCCTTGTCAGTTTATTGGCGAGTACAGCGATGATGATGATGATGATGAAGAAGAAGATGGCAATCATCACAACCTGTGTGATTCGTTTTTGACAGAGAGGAATCGTGCAGGAAAAGTGACGAGGCGATAAAAAAAATCTGCCAACGAGACACCTTTTTGTTGGGTTGTGTGAGTATTGCTGTCAGATTTGATGATGGTGGTGGTGGTGTACCGTTTCATCTTACATCATCATCGACAACAACAACAACAACAACAAGAGTTGTATAGCGTTGAGAGGTTGCGCAAAGAAGAAAGTTCCGTTATCCTTTTCCTTTCTTCATCTCTCCCCTCTCGGCTCATTGTCATCTTGTCAAACTACTCGAGCGAGAGAGGCAGAAAATGAAAATGGGACCGGGATCAATGGAGGTGTGTGTGTGTGTGTGTGGAAAAGTAAAAATGCGGATGCACTTTTCTGCCTCTCGGTTCTTTTCTGCCTACCTGAAAAATGTCGAACAAAGATGAAAAATCCTGTTCGCTTTTATTATCTACCCTATTTCGCCAGAAAAGTAACGTTTCCCTCACGTTTCCCTCGCTTCGTCATAGCGACGACGACGACGATGACGATGATAATACCCCTTATCGAGTACACTCTGGCGGTCTTTGTACCACTTGGCAAATCCGAGATTGCATGAAATTGCAAAAAGTTGGTTGAGAGTGGTGCAAAGGGTGAAAATGTAGGCAGAGCTGGCAAAAAAACGAGGGACGCCTCTGAATCCCGCACTTACTTACTAACATAGTCGGTTTCGTGGTCAAGGGGAACAATCTGCGTATCAGCATCATCATCCTCAATCTTTTCTTAAAATCAACTGTACTGCTAACAGTATTCCTTTCAGCATCCTCCTCGCCAATTTCCCCGTACTCGGTCACCCTATCCCCTCCATCAGTATCGTGAGTGGTGTTTCAAAACCAGGTTTCCGTGTCTCTCCCTTTCCACTTGACAGCGTGGCAGCAGAGAGAGGGACACGCAACCACCCGCACACATTATCATCATCATCACCATCCTCCTCCTCCTCCTTTCCGCAAAGCACTTAAGCACTTGATCCCACTTCTTCTGGCCACGCAGGACGGCGATGGTGGAAAATGGTAAATTTACAAAATGGGGTGTTGCGCGAGCGGTACCCAAAATGATCCTTGTGAGTATAGCAGTCAGGTACAATAACGCTCGTCCATCTTCACGATGATGATCATGATCATCATCATCATCATCACCAGCCACATTATAACATCATGGCTCATCAGAAGGATCCCATTTCTTTTCTCATTAAAATTTCCTGTTATTCGTCGAGGAAAACCTGAAACCGTTCCTGATCCAAAAAAGAGAGGAAAGGAAAAGGCATCATTTTCCCACTTGAATACAATCATCATCATCCTCATAATAATAACAATAACAACAATACCTAAAATAACAATATGTATGCAATACTAACAATACTAATAATAATGAAGGCAGATATGAATCTCTCGTTTCAATGCAAATAACCTGTCCCTACACCAACGACAATAACTGCAACCACATTCCTTTTTTAGAGAGTGAATGGACTGGAACCTCCTCAATGAAGAATAATGCACAAAAAAATAATTACACCCAGAGAGTGGGGACTTTCCCTGATCCCCACATGGATCCTCTGTTTAAAGAGATATTTCCCCACCCAGCCAGCAGCAGGAAGAGCGGAGAGGGAAGAAGGAATAAACCCGGGATGAGAATGGTTTGTGAATGGTGATGAGTTCATTGTGAAACGACAATGGGGAAATGATATTATCCGTGTCGTGTAGGTAGGTAGGTAAGGTATGCATTGTGCGGTTGTGTAGGTCCGGCCTGATTGAATTATTATTTTTCTCCCGAGACTCGCTCCTGCTGCAGGAGAGGGAGAGAGAGATTGCGCCTTGAGGAATCTTTCGAGCAACGGGACCAGGACAGAGAACAAAGAAACTCGTGTTGCGTAAGGGAAAAAAGAAGAGCCCAAGGTGAAATCATCGTTATCATCATCATCGCCGTCGTCGTCGTCACTCGGAGCAGTGCAGTGATGGTGGTGGTAGTGATAATAAAATGAGCACGGATGCTCCCTACCTGAATCAGGTACTTGAACACTCTTATTAAACCACGGACCGAAGCCCACGTCGTCATCGTCGTCGTCTCACGTTACTTACTCTCTCAAGAAAGTCTTTCTGAATGCACGAACAAGGAACACAAGAGAGGCAACACCAGCCACACAATACATTACACAAGAAGAAGAAGCAACACTAATCGTCTGCATTTTTGTAATCCTCGCAAGGAAGAGAGAGAGAGAATGCGTGCGTATATTACGAGAGAGAAGGTGAATGCAGTATATCCGCCGCTGCAGCATTCGTCTTTCCTTCGGGAGTGCTACTTGAAGGAAGGCAAGGGACATTGACCTTAAAAGATTACGGTACTTTGGATGCTGAGCGGCGTGCGAGTCAGAGAGAGAGAAGGAAGGGGTCCCTGCAGAGTACACACACCAACATTCTGTCCCAGCGACGACCAACAGCGCAGGGCTTCCTCTCTCTCTGCCCCACAATTGTAAATGCCCATTACAGGAGAACAAGGCGTAGAGAGAGGGAGAGACTGGGCACGGCAACAATCTCGCCTTCTCTTTGTCTTCATTTTGGATGATCATGATACAGCAGGAAATTGCTATTACGTTTCGGTATTTTTAGGGAAGGTGAATCAGCCTAAAGATATCCATAGTCCACGCAGCCACATTCCGTTCATCTATACTACAGGTCTTGAAGTACCTTGTCGGGATCAGACCTGTATTAAATGCTATGGTGGTAGTACCCCGGTTTCTAGGCGTTTCCTCCATCCATGAATATGAAGCGAAACATTCTTGGGGTCATCTGAGCAGAGAGGCAGCTTTTTGGTAGACACGCTCCTTCACGCAAATGGAGGAAACAAGGGGGGGAGGTCATGAGGCAGGAGATAGCCCAGAATGACGACAATATTGTCAGACAAGCTACCAGGGAAGCAATTTTTGATACAATTCTCAGTTAAGCAAAATTAACTTTAGTTTCAATCAAGTGTGTAAAGGGAAATCTGCAGACATACGGACAACGCGTTGTTGGACAAGGGGACAGTCACCATTTTTCATTTTTATTATTAAACCTATCACCCTGGCCCTCCTCTGAAACTGGTGCGGTCCTCTCACTGCTTATTTACTTTTGCCTTGTTAAAACGCCCCCCGTTACGACGACGTAGCTCATTTATCACGGTTTCGCACTGCAACAAAAACGCACAAGACCCGAAACAGGAAGAGAGAGAGAGAGAGAAAGAGTAGTAGGATCCTCTCTCTCTCTCCTGAGATTCAAGTACTTTTAGTACAACATACTGTTCGGTAAACGATTTTTTTCCTAAAAAAAGGATTAGGGCCCGCACATCTTTTGAAAAAAGGTTTTGATTGAGTCATTCAGTTGTTCTGGTCTACTCAAAGAGTTGCACACACATTGTATGCCTCTTTCCTGCTTTTCCGTCCGACTATGTGCATATGTATATATGCTTCGTCGGATCATTTTTCAAGAAAAAAATGTAAAAAGGCTTTGATGTTGTTCAAGGTTCGTCCGCTGCATTTCATCAAGCGAAAGAAATGCTGTACAATAGTCGAAGCGATGGATAAATAATTTTTTATGAAAAAAAGCCGGAAAAAAGTAAATAAATCAAGGGAAAAAACGCACACGCAGGAGTTCCCATCCAAGTACCGTGAAAACAGGGATGCTTGTTACTCTTGCTCTTATTTATGATGATGATGGGGCTGGTAGTGCTAGTCGAGATTCTAGATGATGATGATGATGATGATGATGATGATCAAGATGAAGATGAGGAACAAAAGAGCAGATCAGTCCGACGGACGAAAACATTGTATATTTTATCATTTTTAGGCCCGTTTTTACGGTTCGGAACAAGCAGAATAAATAGAAGGGTGAGAGAGAGAGAGAGAGAAAGAAAAAAACAGGATACATAAAAGTTTGCGTTTCGCAGGCTGTTTGATACTCGTGTTACCCTTTTAATAATTGAAATTCAAGGTAAGGAGCTGCTGTTGCTGCTAAACGTGGAAATAGAATAGGGGATACCTCTTTTCAAGCTTTTTGCTTAAATTTATAGTGTACCAGGCTACTCCGCCCACTATCATTCACTTTTATCAACAGAAATTGAGGGATGCTAGGCTAGCTGGCATCTATGTTTACACTAATTATCAGGCCACACCAATTCAGAGAGAGAGAGAGAGAGATGCAAGGCTTTCAAACTTTTTCTTTCATAGATGCGGTATCTTCAGTTGGTATATACTACTTTGTCTTGTCCACACAACGGGCAATTTAAATCACTTCGGATGTAGTATTACTGACGAGGAATTGGCCTCATGTGTCTCAGGCGATAACTAAAGAAGAAAAAATGGTGAAATCAGTGTTGACGGGTCTTTAAATTTTAATCGTGTACATTCTTTTAACATGAAGGTATCAAAATTAATATTGCCTTTCGGATAGAAACATGTAAGTTCCTCTAAAAATAAATGAAATCGCAAAACTAGCACACGTAGGCACACAGGGTACAGTGTAGCTACCCCCAATACAACATTTTATAATACCTTGTTATGCCGTTTTACATTTTACCGAGGGACCGTCCCCGACTTCTCTTCGTAAGTCCTCACTCGCTTACTTTCAACATTTGTAACAGGAAAGGGGGTAATATAACCCGTTTACATAGGCAGCTCTCCTCCTCCTCATCATCAGAGAGAATGGAGCAGCATGAAAATTAAAACTGTAAATAAAAAATGTCCTTCTCTTTCATTTGATGAACGATACGACCATTGAATAAAATGCTAAATTGAGTTTTTTTCCTCCCTCCTGCAAATACTCTCCTCTTTCCATTCCATTTTTTGTGCCTTCAAGTTGCGTTGATGACAGTGAAAAAAATAGAAATAATTTGTAACAAAAAATAGATGTTGTCCATTTTATGTGACGACGACACACAAAAAGTCTATCTGTTCGTTCCTCTTCCTCTTCCCACAATCTCGATCCACTTGCGTGCATAAAAATATACACGACGACGACGGCGATTCATTTTTATTCTCAATGAAGGTGCCAATCAATCCTTTTTATTATCATCACGCACCGCACCATCACTGCAATACACTCTTCATTTCCGTAAACAGAACTGTCCAAAGATTTTAAAGGATTTTTTGTATACCTGCCAGTCTTACCATTTAATTGACTACTTGCTACACAATTCCTACGAAATTTCCTTATGAATGCCTCCTTTCCTCTTTGCCGTTTCGAACCCTTACTTGTCCAACAATTTTTTTGCGGCCCTACAATCGGGTTTGATGATGATGATGATAATGGGACGATTGAGCAAAAAAGGGGATTCATGCGTAACGTTTTCCGGGTTGAGAAGCCCGTTCCGTGTTGGGATACTGCTTCCGGCGCCCTTCCTCCAACTTTCTCGAATCCCCGTCCGTCTTCGCTCTTACTCACTTTTGTTCCCAACATGGCCCACGGACAAACAGCAGCGGCGAGTTCAAATATTACATTCCCCTTTTCCCAATAATCAGTTTCTCCCTGGCTGCACAACAAGGATGGGGGCATCCATTAGTAAAGTCGGTGCAGAAAAAAGCTCCCGCTGCCAGCGAGGAAGAAGGAGAGCAGGAAAAGAGGAAAGGGAGACGCGCATTTTCATTTACTGATTTACTTGGCATATTTTTACGAGAGCACCTCATTCTTTCAAGGTTCAATAATCTGTCATCGTCGTCATTTCCTATACACCACTTGCACAACACGACGGACCGGGTAGGCACACACTACAAACGGCCACGCAATACCTACACACGTTACACATTTACCTGCCTCTCTATTTTTATTCCCATTACGACGTCCAAGACGACGACGACGACGATGACCACCATCATCATCATCGTTGTCGTCGTTAGCATACGCTGTACCTACACATTTCAGCCAATCTGCATTGGTCACGGTAGACAAACACTACTACTACTTGCCTTTACCATCCCCGCTACCACCACCGCTGTTTTGCGGCGTTGTATATGGACCGCTATGTACATTCGCAAATTGAAGGCGCACACCCCAGTACTCCACCGAATGATCAAAGATTCTCATTATTCTTGTCATTTTATGATTTGCGCGAGAGAGAAGCCCTTTTCCGCATTGTTTCACTCAAACCTTGCAAGAGAGCACGTTCCATTTCCCACTCACATTTTTTTACCGCAACTCATTCATGGTCAAGTTCAGCGAAATCTGATTTGCTCGTCGTGTGTCTGTAGCCACTACTGCGAATACTCACATGAATGTGACATCATTTTATATAAAATGGGACTTTGCTCAAATTATGCATTTATTCCGACGACGACAACGACGACCCATTATAATTCTCGTGAGATGATACAGCGGTGGTGAAGGAAGGCAGAAAGGCAGGGAACCTCTGTAACAACCAACAAGAATCTTTATGCAAGAGGGTATTACATGCTAATTGGGATGGTCGGTGGGTAAGTCTTTCGTAACGTGTTAAAATGGGAAGAATAAAAATAGCTCCTCATCATCCGTCATCATCATCACCATCGTTGTCTATTTGCTACTCTCAACGCAACGCGAACCCCATCACCCCGTCTCTGCTTAAGAATGCAATGGTGTGTGTGAGGTGAGCTGCTATCAGTATTTTGACTCTCAGCCTGGCTGGGATGAGAAAGCCAAACAAAGTTAACGGTACCCTCAAAAAGCCATTGAAAAACACTTCCTTATCATCATCATCATCGTCGTCATCCTCCTCATGAAATGTACTGCATATCTGAACCCATACACATAAACACACACACTCACACCGAGTAAATATGAAGGATGACAATGCTGCTGTGGGGGTGACGCGCAGTCCACCTAGGAAATGCAAAGTAAAAAGTGAGCACCACGACGGCCCGGTCTGAGTTTGCAATTTTGACCTCGTATCGCGTTCTGGTGCAGGTGGTAAGGCAGGAGCAGCACAGTCGTTCGGTTTTTTCTTCCGTCTTCATCCCAGCTGTCTGATGATACTGACCATGATACCATACAGATAGCAAGTGTGATACGTTGTATCTATCTACCTACACGTCAAAAGTAGTATCGGGTATCGGGATCTGACTCCTCTCTCCGCAAGAATGCACCGGGGATAGCTAGGTACCAGGTACACGGCAGAGACAAGGGTATACTGCCAACTACTGAGCAGAGTTTGACCACAGCGGTCTACCCGNCAGCGGTCTACCCGGCCATCCGCTTTGTTGATGGTGAACACGGATCCGATGAAAGCAAAAGCTGATCTCTCTCTCTCTGACAACGACACCTGCATCACTGCTACAGCCAACAGCACACCTCTTTGCTTGGTTAAACAAAAAAGTCCCCAGTCCCCAGCCTCTAATAAAAAAACCGGCAGCTCGATCGCATTTTGGGCCAAGCAGCACCGCCACCAACGAGCAGGGCAATCCTCCCGCGAATCAATCCGAGATTGCGGAAGATAACTTTGTCCTCTGTCCCGTTAGCCACGAGGTGACGGAGGCGAGGGGATATGCGCAGATGTAAATCCACTTTTTTCTTTTCAAGCCCCACCGCCCCATCATCATCTTCATCATCCCACCTTCATCAGTCTCAGTAACGTCACACAGACTATCGTTATGTGCACCCTCATCTCCCCATCCGATCCCCACTTATCGTTTCGTACAAACGCATTCTTTCCTCCGCTGCCCTTGCCTCTTCTCCCCGCGCCACCACCGCGACCATTGCAAAATGGCTGATAAGTGGAAATGAAATAAGTCATAGCCAGCAGGGGGTACACCCGGGACGGTACGAGCATCACTACCTTTTATCATTCACGTCCACAATCACGCAGGAATTTGCGCATTTTATCTCTCGCTTCCTTTCTTCTCCTTTCCCTTGTGCTGGCACGAAACCGCTTATTGACAGTCGTCCTCACATGACAAAGAGAAGAGTCTAAGCGGTGCTGCAGAATCTCTACCTGCCACCGCACTGGTGGTGGTACCAATTTTTGAGGGGAAAAGCACTTTGCCCTATGAGTGGTCTACTGCTACGGATTGCACAGACGTCTATCATCTCTCTCTCTCTCTACACAACAGATGCATATCTTTCTGCGTGTACAACAAGGTATACACATTTTATCCTCATCGCCGCCACCACCACAGTATCATCATCATGATGATCATCACCTGAGGAGCATGATATCACGATGATGGTGATGAGGATGATGATGATGATTACTTAGTATCAACCATCCTGTAGCAGCAGCAGCAAAGAAAAAGAGGAACCCACCCAACAACGTGAGAGTGGAGAGAAAGAGCGTCGACGAGAAAAAAAGCGCACACCTCATTTCATGTACGAAACACGAAGACGAAGAAGAGAATAGTTACGAGGAGAACAGACAGCGAAAATGGTGAATTGAGTCCGTAGAAGAGCAGCACCAGAAGAGGAGAAGAGGAAAAGTACGACGACGAGGAGCAGAAAGTAGAAAGGTGAGATGGCTAGATAGATAGCGAACAATATTATTTCCCTGGTCGTGTTTCACCACTGCTGAGGTTTCCTTTTATTATTATTTTATTCTCCTTTTGCGTTCATGTGCATCCAGCTTGCTGGCAGTTGGCAGTGCCAGAGAGCCGCGGAAGTTTCTTTTGCACATAAAGTCATTCACATTTTGACCCATATTTCCCTCTGTTGTTGTGGTGTGTGTGTGTGTACTCATATCATGATCACACAGGCGATGATGATGATGATCATCATCATGAGGATGATGATGAGGATGATTGTTGTGAGTGAGCAGGTAGCTCGGCTCTCTCTCGCAGAGCAACAGGAAGACTCTCGGCTTGGCATCGGTTTTGAGGTGCCGTGGTGGGAGAATGACGATGGCAAAAATGTTGTCCGAATCAGGCAGCGAGAGAGAATAAGAGATCGTGCTGAGCTTCAACCCAAACAACAAGTCACCATTGAACACAACAGGTGAGCTAAGAAACATGAAGATGCATAGCAGCAGCAGCAGTTCTCTCGGTGGAATTTCAGCAACAAGTACAACTCGGGATGAGGATGGTCCACACAACAGCGCCTGCAAACAGGTACCACTCTCATATGTATACACAGACACACACACAGCTGCTGCTGCAGCGCAAAAAATATTGCAACAATACTGCGAGAGAAGAGAGAGCAACAACGAAATGATATCCAAACCACCATCAGCGAGCACACAGCAAATGATGATGATATATCCATGGTGAAGCTGTAGAGTGGTTGGGAGCAACACTTGTTGTTTGACTTGTTGCCATTTTGCCATTCAGCAGAGCATCAAGCTTATTATTGCAGTACTGGGTTTTCTTGCTCGGGTACGTTGGTCAGGATCGTCGTAGGAGCGCTTACTCGTTTCAAACAGGGGTCGTTTGGAGAAGAACACAAACCAAGATTCTCCGCTTGGTAACAGTGCTGCCTTCTGTCGAGCGAAATCATGGTCCTTACACGGCTGCTATAACTCGGCTACGTCGTCGGCTTCACTTCTATATGTTGTTATGTGGATACATGGTGGAAAGAATATTCTCGTCGTGCTCCAACGAGGTAACACAGTCTAATGTGCTTTCAGGAATAAATCCTTATCGGTTTTTGAACTAACTATTTGCATGCGAGAGTGTTCGAAATCTACAGGTTATCTATCCTATATAATAGGTATGCATTTTACTTTCTCTCTTTCTGAGCTGCTCTTTGACTCATTCATTACATCCTTCTAGTCATGTTGCACGTTTATTTTTGGTTGAAGATGAGCATTTTCATACTGTCAAAAATTACTTTCTGAGGAAATAGTGATTTAACAGAGGACAAAACAAAACACTTTATTATCCCATGTATTTTTTACAATTTTCCAGGGAAATAAAAATACAGTAGCCATTATTACAATGTGGTACATGTAGTTTAAGTAACAACATTGCTGTAACACAAAACAACGAGGAAGACAGAAAAAAATGACTTGGTCATGTCCAGTAACTTGGCACTCTCCACTTACAGATCAAACTGATCACCGAAAAGGTATTTGGATAGGGCCAAAATTGGAACCCCGGTGGGGGTGTCTGGAACTTCCCCAGCAGCTCCGGCAATATCAAAATGAGTGTATCTCAGAGGAGTCGGTGCATTGCTTCCGTGCTGTAGACATAAGATAAGTAAGCCATTACATTAGGGGAGCACATATCTAACTCTTTTTCTCTGACGTAACCCCGGTTCTATATAATATGCCATGTTGATAAAATCATGTCGTTTTTTTACCTTGTCGATTCCTGCCGCCTCCATCATAAAAGCCGCGGGAAACTGTTAAAAGATTAAAAAACCATGTCACAATATCAATAGCATTTATGAAAAGTTACAGTACGAAAACACCATACCTGATGACCTCGAGGAGTCCTGGAAGAAGCCGCATTGTTGCATTGCAACAAATCCTCCCCTACACCGCTACCTACGTACAAAAATTAAAAAATCATTAGTTATCATGCTTTCAAGCGGCATTCATACAATAAGTAACCATTTTCGATCATACTTTTAGAAAATTTGATGTCCTCGCGACGGAGAGAGCTAATGTCAATCATGTCGCCCAACTCTTCACCGGCTTGCTGAACTTTTTGCGAAAAGTTGTCCTTCCTGGCTGGTCCATTGTCTACCGCAGCCTATATGCCATCATTTGGAAAGAAGATTAACATTAATTATAAGTATTTATTGGTATTTTGGTATTGGATCAAGGATCAACTGACGAGAGATGACAAAGCGATTCCACTTACACTGTACGGTCCCAAAGCCAGACAAGCATGTCCAGTGAGAGTTGCGATGGTCATCAAATGAACATTGGAATGTTTGAGAGCGTCCTCCTTGGCCTGATAAATAGTATTGTAAACAGAATCAAAGGTTAAATTACAAAAATCACACACTGACACGCACTTTTCTTTACTACACTTACCCAACAAAGTGGATCTGTCATGACTGTCATTACAATTTAGATGTTAAATGTATGATCCTTGGGCAGATGTGCATCTCAAGGTAAATTAAAATCAGATTAGTACTTACGGTATCATATGTGATCCCTTTGCCGACCAAGTAAATGTTACGCTTGCTGTCGTCCACTTTCTCACCATCATAGGTCAAAATGACCACGCATCCCCGGTGACGTTCGATCACTAAAATATAAAGGGTACACTGTCATTTACACGAAACACATACGTCTCAAAATACGTTAAAAATATCCAAGATAATTGGTAAATGTATTTGATTAACTAGAACGTACCACTAGCAGCTCTGTTAACAGCTGCGAATAAGGGGAAATCCTTCTCCAGCTGACGCTCGTCATCAATCACATCCACTTTGATGTTGGTTTTATCAAACAATTGTTTTACGTAAGCTGCTACACGGGGTGGGGCCATTCTCTCCGGATCGCCTCCACCAATGTCACGAGCGACCATCCTAACATAAGATTAAAATACATATAAAATACATTCTACCAATCGCCCATAAACTGTGTTGAACACGCCGCTATTATTCATAGCAATTTAATATAAGGAAATAGTCTTACAAGCCTCCAGAAAGATCCTGAGCCAACTGAACAATTCGGTTGGTGTCCTTCTCGTTATCTCCCAACAATCCAATAAGGTTAATCTTCCCTGTCTTCCTCTGACAGTCCTCCCGATACTGAAACGGCTGCAAAACAGAAAAATATTTATTTTGGAGAACATTTCGGGTTGATCATTCGAAAGTTTGGTTCTTAAGAATGAAAAGGAAGAGTACTGAATCACATTATATTTTTAGACAAACCTCATAGACTTGCTCCAAGGCACCCAGAACGCTGACCAAATTCTGATTGCGGAAGCGAGTGCCTTCGACAAGCAACAAGGGAGCTTTCGCACCAGCACTTATGGCACTGAAAAAAATAAATTTTAGTTGCGAGTTATCTTGCTGATAAGACATTCACAAACATGTAATTTAAAGTATGTAGAAGAGTGCTTACCGTTTAACTCCCTTTTTGGCTGCCTCACGGTACAACCGAACGTCATCGTAGTCCCCATCAACAGGTCCCGTTGGGGAGTAGATGAGACGATTTCCGGGAGCTTCTTCACATAAGATCACACATCCCTCCTCATTCAAAGATGAGTTGACCTGTAATTCAAAGGCAAAACCAAAGTTAACTGAATGCCACACACATCACACTAGGCTCTTTAAATAGACCAATAAATACCTGAGCCAACTTTTTCAAAACCGTATTAAAGGGTCCCTTTGAAGGAATCTGTGGACTGATCACAACGAGAGCGTCAAATTTGTCCTTATCCGCGCTGATACTGGTGGACGCAACCACGCTAAAAATATAATAAAAACATTATAGCATTTTCTTATTATCCCAAAATGACAACTATTTGAAATAGAACCCCAGTCAAGGAAATCTTACAGCGGAGTGTTGACGTAAAGGGAATCTGGGAAGGTTGCCATGGTTCTTCGGACAGACACTAGTAAACTTCCGTGCTGGTGATGCTGAGTAACAAACCAAAAAGCTGAGGAAAAGTTAACCGTCGGCTGGAATGACTTGCTTCGGTATCTACTCCTCAGTACAAAATAACTGAAACAGGCAGAGATATGCCGCCTTTTATACACCTACAAGCAGAAAACTGTTGAAATTGAATTAGTAGGTAATCAACGCTTATCAAATTCTTTCTGTGTAAACCCGTCATGCCAGTCTACATTCTACAAACAAACAATGAACAAGCAAGCACACACACAAAACCACAAGGACAGGACCAGGACACTTTCCTCTGTCGTCAAGCTTCTCCTCGAAAGGAGCGAACAGAGAGCAAGTTGCCAAGCAAACGACGAAAGTAGGTACTGTTTCAGGTTTCAGCTACTCTGCAGTTAGTCACACATACATACATGGTATATCTACGCACGTATATCAACAGGTCATGCAATGTCACCACACCTCGTCATTATCAGTCACAAACCAACACAACCACCACTTGAATGAATACAGCAAACAAATGGCAATAGCAAAATTGTGTACTCGGCTTATCATTTCTTATTTTTGTGGGCATTTATCATTGTTTGGAGCATGGAAGGCGATAACGCGTACAATAAAGCAGCATAATATGTTCTCTCTACCTAAAACAGACTTAGCACTGCACCGCATTGTGCAAGTTGGCGTATGAGTCACCAGAAGAGAAATACAATAAGTACGAAAGAATGACTATGAAATGAGCACAGTGATATGCTTTGTCTCTTACGGAAAAGTACCAAACGTGGCAACTGACGAAGGCTAGTGTCTAATTTGGACCCTTTCTCTGTAAATTTCCTGTCTCCCTTGTATCTGATAAAAGGAAGTCTAGAAGACGACATTTGTATCATGTAACTCAAGTATTCATAACTATAGCTACCCTTTAATGAAGAAATGACTTGGTAAAGGCGACTAAATTTTCCGGCTACCGAGTAGTAACTCCCACGTTATGCTGTAGTGTGGCGACATTCAAATTTGTAGTTGAAAAATGTATGCAATGTACGTGTACTTGGACTATCATAAATTGCAGATGTTTGGTGTGCGGCTGACCAGTGTCAGTTCCTAGTTGGATGGAGTTCTGACGCCAGAGGGGAATCAGAGCAAACAACACAACTAAACTACAAAATGGACGATAAAAGAGTTAGACAGCGAGAATTTACCGTAGTAGAATATTGCGGTTCATCCCTTGCCTAAGTAGCAGCGATTGACAATAAGGGTTGACCGGGTTGACCACTTAAATTGCACTAAAGTACCTGTCGGGTAAAATGTTTAGTTCAGTTATCTCTGGGACGTACTAAAGGAACGTATGACGTATAGACGGCGTCAATTTTTACAGGGAATCCCAGTCCACAATTAATTCGGCAGAGTCGAGGAACACTCGTGGTGTTGCAAAGTACCTAACTACCTACTTCTGATTAACTGCTATAAATCAGCGGAACGTAGTATTACAACTTAGATCGGAAATGCACTGTATTGGATATATATATATACAATATATGTCTTATAATCAGTCTTGAGATTTCATAGTTTGAACTTGAGTCATATCACAGTCTTTGTAACACTAGCACTTAATGAAGCTCTAAATCACTTTTGAAGTCTTTTAGTTGGTGAGATCAAAAGAGTATGTAAGTAAACTAGTAAATACCATGTTTGGCCAACATATTCATGGCCAAACGAGCCCTTAACACGGCGAAGACCTCTTTGATCTCCTCTAAGGTACGGTTTAGCCCTGACGTCCTGTTTATGATTTCGCGAATTTCTGCCCAACACTCCTGTTTTCTAGGTATTGGCTCATTCCAAGATTCGGGCTTGCCATGACCATCAAATAAAATTGTGCGTTTCGCCTCAACTAACATCTCCATTGCAGTAATTTCGACTAGCAAGTACTTCTCACTATTTGCTAAAGATCGATAATGATCTACATTCTCCAAAATTCCAGGACTAATCTTGTTCAACGACACGGATGGCGTCATTGCCAACACTGTGGGACAGTCACAGTTTGCCGTGTGCGTGTGTGCCATTATGGTCGCAGTATTAATATTGATAGAATCGTGGAATATTTTAGTTTAAATCTAACATAGTATACTTATGTTCGGCTGCACTTCGAAATATTAAAGTTTAAATACAGTTAACAATGCAATGGCGTTAGAAGTTCAAACTAATTATAGTCCTTCGTGATCTACATCCTACGATCTATGAATTTCAGTTCAAACCTGAGTTAAATGACAAATGAGTATCTGTATGATTTATACAATTAAAACTAATAATTTCATGAAAACTAATATTCTTGGTGTGTCTAAAAACTTGATACATGTAAATGCACTTTGGAATAAATAAATGTTGCCCCTTATCAGTCATCAGTTAAAACAAACTAGCACCGGAGTTGTGATTTCTCACACACTGAACATCTGACTCTAAACTATTTTATTCTGCAATGCATTTAAACTAATAGACCGTAACACCACATTGAATCTAATTATGACAACAATCTTAAAAGTAAGCTAAAACGATACATATGTATGTTGCGTCTATAACCTATAAATATATACCAAATTATAAATGACGCCCACTTTCAACTTTTGTTACGATCACCACAGGTGACAATGTGATAGGAATACAATTTAGCACTTTCTTTACTACTTTGGACTTGCTTGAATGATGTAATGATAGGGCAGATTATTACTAAATGAACTAACGTTAAAAATAAGTGGGAGATCAGTTGTAAATATTTAATAAAATTAAATACGCAAAGAAAAAGTGTTAACCATTAAAAATTAGGACCGCTGACGATCGACTAACTCAACTTTAAACTATAAATATCTTGATTAAAACGAAAGTAACTTTACCGCCATTAAATTGACAACTGATTAAATCCCATTGCAATCCTTGTATTTACTCCTAACTATAAATGCCGAATCTCGAAGTTACCTACAAAACTGCCAAATGTCAAAAACTTCTACAAATCTACATACACCTGACACCTGTCTAAAAATTAGCTGTACCCAATTTTACTAACGCCTGCACCTACCTGTTACCTTTAAATGTATTATTAGTAGTAGTAATAAACCCTAACGGTTGTAGCAACTGTTATTATTTAATTTGGCCGGAATGATTGAACCGATTGAATGAATGTAAATTACAAAGCTAATGGCACACCGACTTGTAAAGTTACCGGTTTTCTCAAAAACCAACTACGAAAACTATAGAACCCTTCATTCAGCTTTTATGGAAGTTTACAGAGGATCACAGAGGATATTAGATTACTTATGATGCAACTAAATGCCAGCAGCTACAAATGATGAATTACAACTAAACTGATAATGAACCGCCGCTACAACTACACTATGACGTAAATTATTGCTAGAAAACTGAAAAAGCGAAAGAGAAAAACTCTTACCGTCGTCGTGAGAGTAGGATAGGGACAACTTCGCTGCAAGCCGCGGTTGAAGATGTGTACTGCTGTACTTCGGCTGCTCAACTGACTGTCTGACAGTACAGCAGCACAGCAGGTAAATGACAAGTAGCATTAGAGTGAAGCTGGAATTGAATGGAACGAATGTATTGTGTTGGATGTTGCAAACACACTACACACTAGGGGTGAGCAAAGTGTCCGACAATATCGGACAAATCTGTGTCCATGTCCATGTCCGACAAATTTTGTCGGACCCGCACATGATATGTACCTTCGTGGACGGACACGGACAGTATAA
>JAHZNE010002285.1:0-16889 GCA_027744055.1 Callyntrura sp. NNG-2020
CGTGTACGTCCGTCTCCGTCACTATAATGAAATGGCAAAATAAAATGCTAATAAAAATGCCTTCTTTGACAATCCTCTTTTGCTTATTGCTTAACGGCTCATCGTACCCATTGTCAGCATCCTCTTCTTTAAAAAAAGGAGCACTTTATTGTCAAAGCCATAACACTAACAATAAGAATGCATAACAGCGTACATTTTGCAACTCCACATGAATATATAATCCAGGAACAATGCAAAAATATATTAGCATGTGGAGAATGAAGATAAATCCGTTTAAGAAGAAAAGTGAATAGGATAGTAGTACCTTACAGCGGCAGTGCACTATAGAGGTTTAATATTAATTTTCTCTCGAGCGATTGTCATGACAACTTTAACTAAAAGGACGATAACAGGCTGACAACAATGGGAAGATAGATGTATATGTAGTAGGCAAATAGGTAAAATGGGTATGTTGTTACAACGAAATAATAAGTGATGATGCATGCAGCAATCTCAGTTAGCGCGGCTTAAGAAATAAATGCACTACAATAACATAGGGCGTACTCTAATTCCCACAGTGGTCATCGCACACACGTTTTCCCCGGCTGCTGCGTCGGCCAAAGACACACAATTGACAACAGTGTGGCATAATACAAAGTATTGTGATTGTTGAAGTGTTACAGTGATTGCCATTATTAATAGGACTGCATATTGCAACAATGGAAGGCAACAGTAGTAAATAGCTATAATGATGATAATAATAAGCCAAGTGGCGTAACAATTGTAAGGCAGATGACAATGAATGTGTGATAATAAATTTTTGTGTTGTTTGTTTGTGTTTTCAACAGGGCTTTGATGACTATCGTCATCATCCTCCTCCACAGCAGTATCGGCGCCCCCCACCACAGTATCAACCGCCACCGCCAGTGGCGCCCAAGTCTTCGTCAGGATCCTCTTCGTCGAGCTCATCAGTTTTGGGAAAGTTTTTAAAGTTGGGCAAGTCGAAAAGCGATGTCAGCGGCGGGAGTGGACTTTTTAGTAGTTCAGGGTTACTATCCCCGTCAGCCGGGTCTACCAGTGGGACCTCGGCGGTGAGTAGAGGGGGCGGGGGGAGTGGTAGAAGTGAATCTTGTGAGTTGGACGATTTTCGGCTGAGTCCTTCAGTGATTTCTAGGGGACCTGTGCAGAAAATGGTGCATAATAAAGCCAACAAGAGAGACGTGAGCAGATCACATTCGTGGATTTACGGGAGCGTCAAGTTG
Organism: Callyntrura sp. NNG-2020; assembly: GCA_027744055.1. NCBI lineage: Eukaryota > Metazoa > Arthropoda > Collembola > Entomobryomorpha > Paronellidae > Callyntrura > Callyntrura sp. NNG-2020. The sequence goes on from JAHZNE010002285.1 coordinate 1,242, forward strand.
GCTTCAGACTTGCCGTTTGGATACGGTGATCAATTCAGCACGTTTCAAGGAGGAGACACCCAAATGATGGGGATGGAGGATCCTCATTCAGGAGGAGGTGGGGGTGGAAACCCACAAAGTCATTATCTTCACACGCACGGTCTTCACGCGATGCAAATCCCAAGGTGCCAATTACCAGAGTATTCTTGTACCTGTGACTGTGGGGGAAGGGAAGGTGCGGCTGATTTCGGAATGGGGCCTGGTGGTAGTATGAGGAATGGGCCCAGTCGGCGCGTAAAACCACCGTGCCAAGGTTGTGCTAGAGAAATGGCGATGAAATACGCTTTGCCAAAAGGGGGGAGAGGAGGAACCGCCGGTGGGGGAAACTCCTCCGAGTCATTTGTGAGTAGTGTAAGAAAACTGACATGGAAGAGCCTAAAGCAAGTGGTCAAGAAAAGGCCGAGCTTGGATACACTTAAGAAAATTCCTCCGCAACAACATCCTGCCATACCGCCGACAGAGTATCTGAGTGCCCCCATAGTACCTATGCCATATTTAAGTCCATCTGCAGTGGCTGCAGCGTCAGCCACTCAGCCGCATCATCACCCTCCACAAATGAGGGAACCGCCCCAAAATATGAATCCAATGGCGAACCCACAGAACCATTACGGACATGGCGGGGTTTTGGTACAGTCACCCCCGATGAGTCCGACACCCCAACAACAACCCCCACAACCAGACTATTTTTTCCCTGAAAAGAAACAATTTTACGCAAGCTGTAACGACATTTATGAAAAAGGTGGCGTCGTTAAAGTAGGCCCTTCTCCCCCTCCAAACCATGTTACAGCTTCAGTCAGAGTCCGCCCTAAGCGAACCCGTCAACCTTGGCAATTCCCTAGTGCCGCACCTTCATCCGAGTTTGGACCAGTTCCCAACTACGAAGAGGATGGCGGGAACGGAAACCCTTCTGGGTTGTATCATTCTGAATGGGATTTAAGGAACGTGATGAGTTACGACATGTGGATGAATGCTACCAGTAACGTGAAGCCAAGAACCGGTGCGGTCAACGCAGTTCCACATGGACCCCCCAGTAGCAATGGCGGAGGAAGCAGTAGTGCGTCTTCTAAACATTCAGGCCGTTCCCACTCGGCCGATGCAAGGCATTATCACAGTAGTGGAAATTTGCACCTACCTCCACCCGACTACGGCACTCACTTGGAGCCTCCGACGACATTCCGGCCGTTAAAGCAACAGTCTTCAAAAACGTCATCAGGAAAAACCATAACAAATGGAAAAGGGTCAGTGTCTTCCTCGAAGTCGCTAACTAGTCTTCACTCTCCCCTGCCATCTTCTTCTTCAGTCATCTCCGCCTCATCGTCATCAGGTCCTAAAGGAGGTTCCATTTCCAGCTCTCAATCGAGCGACACTCTGAAAATATCAACTTTTGCTAACTCACCTTCCAACCCAAATAAATCTCCCAATGCTGGGATTATTAAGCGAAGCAGTATTCTAGCCGCTGATGTAACAGCATATCAACTTCTTAAACAACAAAAGAAAAAAGCTTCACAGTCATCATCATCTTCGGTTGCCTCCTCTACTCAATCGCCCTCTCATTCAAGTTCTAAAGGGCCAAGCTCCACATCAACATCCGTCGCATCCACGAGAACACAAAGTATTCTTAAAAACAAACAAATGCCCATTCCTGCCCCGCAGCCACCTCCAGTGGACTTGGAAGACGCTTTTAGCGAGTCCAGCGATGACTTGAGTGATAATGCCGTCAATGGACCATCCTCGGTCAGTGATTCCGCGTCAATGAAATCTCGGAGCAGTAGTAGCGCCGGCACTACAGGAGCCAATTTAGGAGTTCGCATTGCTGGGCAGGGCATTAGAATGGTACCCAATACTACAAAGACTAATACTACTGTCATCAACTGCACACCTCCACCGCAAAAGTCCCCTTCCGTGTCCTCAGTAACCCCCACAACTTCCAATGCAAGAGCCCACACAAAACGAGAAAGTGGCCAAGTATCATCTGTGGGTAACAGAGGGTTATCACCGGAATCGGACATGTGGTCAGACTGCCACGATCAATTAGCAGGAACCCAACGCAGAAATAGTAATGGAGCCACGATTACTACAGTGACCAACGGTGCTCCCATGCCTACTAAAACATGTGTGAAAGTGAATGGGAATGGTGGAAATGGTCAAACTGGTGTTGCCAGTAATGGGAAACGACAAACCTTTGTTACATTTGAAAAGCAACCGCCACCTCCACCCCAGCTACCACCCGTAACTAATAACTCCGCCAAACAATCTTATCATCCTCACGAAGCTGACATGGAGTTTGAAGAATATGAGGTTGACCATCATCGTCGTCAAAAAGATAAAATATCAGAGCAAAAGACTACATCTATTTCATTGTCTTCATCCAAGTCGTTGGCAGAAAACAAAGTCTCCTTAAATGTCACAACCGCAGCTCCATCTGGCACGCATCCGCCAAAGGCTACTTACATCAAACACAACAAGTCATCTAGCACTTCACCTACTGTATCTACCTCTGGTTCCTCAAATAATGCTTCCAATTCGTCGTCCAGTACGTCTGCCAAATTTGGAGCGCTCCGTCGTCGAAAAAATCGCTCGGTTCAAGGAAGTGGATGCACCAGTCCGGGCAAGCTTCTTCAAGAAACCATTTATGAAGAAGAAGATCCTGAAGTAGACCACGATGGTGGGGAATATGATGATGAACTAAATGAGAACATGCCACAAAGAGGTCAAAGTCCTCATCATTTGAATCATCCTTCTTCAAGAAAATCCTCTTCTGAACGGCACAATCCACCAAAGCACTCTGTAAAAATCATGGTTGGCGCAGGTGCTCAAACACAATCATCATCGACTACAACAGTAAAACCAATTTTGAAAAATCATCAACGAAGTGCTTACGAAACACCTGTTGCCATTCCTTCAAGCGTCAGCAGTAGCACCAATAATGGCGCTAGTTATACAAGCGACAGCTGCAGCAATGACATCAGCAATTACTTCAATAACAATAGCAGTAAATTCCATCCTCTTCCCTCAGAGTCCAAGACCGACGATCAGATTTACTTTGACTCCAGTGTGTCCACCACCAGCACCAAAAAGAAGGTACAATTTGACCAGAGCAAGGTAGTAGTTTGCGGGGGTTCTTCTGCTTCCAGCTCATCCGCCGGTAGTGGTCCAGAGGAAGAGGAGGAAGAACCTTATGATTACGAAAATGACGATTCGGATCAGTGGAGCAACAAATCATCGGAGGAAGAAGAGGAGCGTGACCAACAACAGCAACAGCAGGTTCTTGTTACAGTGGTCCCTTCCCCTCCATCGCAGCAACAGCCACTGTCACAGCAACCTAAAATTATTCAAAGAGAAATCGAACCTGTATCAACTGACGTTCATAAAGCAACTACTGCCCGAGCTCGTAGTTTATTTGAAGAGGAAGTGGCTCGTAAAGCGGCTTCGATGGCAAAATCCCGTCAACAGAAACAGGAACAGGAGGAAGCAGACATCAAGGCGAATCTCATCAAGAGCCTCATTATCAGAAACACCAACAAGAATCGTGCCGATGAGAATGTCAACAACCTCGACGAGCAACAGCGGAGGCTTCCCCAACAATCCAACGGTTATTCTGATGGTGCTAAGGAAACTAGAACGGCAGGTGCAGTAGTAAAAAATACGACAACACCGCCAAGTGGATTTGCTACCAATAAAAATGCTACAAATTCCCAGGGAAATGGTACTGGTAGTCGTAGCGTCAGCAGCGGGGCAGCAATTCAACCTTGTCAGAATTACAACAACAGAAAGGATGCTGCTGCTGTTGTCATTGTTTCTACAGGGAAGGGTAGTAATAAAAACAGCACTACTGCTAATAATAATGATGGGAAGAATAACGCACCGCCAAAATTGAGTACCTTTCAACAGCAGCAACATAATGCCCGAGGAAAAATTAGCTCGACCAAAGTATCAGGTAGGTCAATATTATCACATGAATTATTAATGCCCGCCTATAATTTTAATTTAAAATTTTTAACTTTTGTGGAAGCTTGAAATTTTAAACCATGAAATATAATAATAGTAAATGGACGTAAAACTGGTTGCATGTGTAAATGCTAGATGTAAACGTACAGGAAAACAAAGATACGACAGAGCTTTCTCGAGGTGTGCTGTTGGTACTTTCTCCATTGAGAAATTATGTGTGCGAGAAAACAGTAGATGGAGGCAGAGGGGTTTTCATGCAGCGGTCGGGCAACTGCTATTTATATGCTGCATGCTGGTTGTATCATTCATCTTTGTGATGGTTGTACTTTAATGTGAATTTATTTTGGTTTCCATGCAGGAAATGTCAATGTTGGGTCGCCGGCTGCAGTAATAGTCAACCCGAACTCGCTTTTGTTTCATGATACCACTCGCATTCGACTTAACCAAACCCGTCCGGCTCTACATGATAGTACATTTAAACTGCCGAATGGAAACGGGTCGGCATCCCAGACACCACCATCGCCAAACGGGTCAACACGGAGCAGCCGGGGTATTACGAGACTCAAGCAAAGTAATTCTTTCCGAAGTGTGAGTTCGGTGGCGCTGAGACCCAGAGAGCCTCCACCACCACCACCGTCTTTTACTGTGGCATCAGTGAAAGGATCTTTCGCGGGGTCAAGTTTATCTTCCATGCCAGCCAGGCTTCAAAAGGCATTGTCTACAAGTACGCTGTTGTCAAAGTCCACAGAAAAGCTACACTTGACTAGTGGTTCAGCTTCAAATAAAAACGGAGGAGGGAGTCATTATGGTCCTGGAGGGCGTCTTCTTCCATCCAAGTCCCAAATTAGTTTGCCGGTGTCGGTGACAACCACTTCTAAAACGGCTGGTCTATTGGCATCGTCTGCCGGATCGTCCGTGTCCATGGAAACGTTACATGTGACAAATAGCCCCACAACGGTAACTGCCTCTGCCAAGAGACGAGATAAAAACTGTGCTTCCCTAGCCTCCCGTAGTAAAAGTCTGACTGATCGGTGCTCAGCATTGGAAAAGGTGCTTCAGGAACAGAAAAGAGCAGAACATGTTGAACAGAGCCATTATCGTAAGTTGGCACCACAGCAGAAACCTCAACTTAGGCCAGCGCCTTCATTGCCCTGTCTATCGTCTCCTCTGCCAAAAGACGACATGGACTCAAAAAGTATTGAGATTGTAACCAAGGAGAATGACGTGAGCGAAATCAGAATTTACTCCGCAAGTAACGTAGCACCGCACAACAACTCAGGAGGTTTACTGGACGACGAGAATTTGCCATATCAAGGAATCATTTATGAAAGTACCAAAACCATTATAACAAATGACTCTCCGCCACCACCAATTAAAGCTGCGCCGGTGGTTGTTCCTCCTCCTGTGGGATCCCCGCCAAAATCTGCGGTACCACCCCCACGTCCAGCACCGCCAGAAATACATTATGCCGCTACGGACTTGTTCCCCGCATCACAACCAACTCAACAAGTACCACAGCAGGTGCCATCAAGTCAGAAGGTTTCTACGCCGAAATCCTCACCGCCAGTACCATTTTCCCATCCACCTCTCCCTCCTATTCCTTCATCCGCTGCAGAAAGTGAATATGAGTGTACGGGAAAATCTGTTGTTTTATTTATTGACAATGGCAGTAAAAAGAAACCTGATCAGGTAGTAACGGAAGACTCGGGTCTACCACTAACTAATTACAGTCAGCCTATCGACACTATTCCACGTGGCAGTCATCGTCAGCATCCGCAAACCCCACTTCCATCAATACCCGCTCACGCTTCAGATGACATGGGAGAACCATTATATGACGATGTGGTCAACCACTCTTTCCCGGATCCACCTCCTCCAGTGCCAAAATCTCTAGGAACAGGTTCTGTGGGAAGAAAATCTCTCAAAGGCGTTGTTATTTCGCCCCCACACCAACTAGGAGAACTTCCCCCGTTGCCACCTCCTCCAGTACCCCCACACAGAACACCGCTTCCCACCTCTACTGTCATATCTACAACAACTACGTCACACCATGAAGTGATATCATCAACCCTTCCTTGTCTTGCTTGTCCGCCGTCGCTGCCACCCCCAAATCTCCCCTCCAAGTCCCTTTCTGAATTTCACAATCGACCTCTGGTCATACAGGAGAATGAAGAAGAGTCCTTGTTAGAGGAAGAGGTAGATAATTTATACAATGACATAGGGACGCCCTCAAACACATTAAAGAGCAGTACGGCAGCTTCTTTCGCCAGTGCCATGAAGGAGGCAATCTTGGGAGCCATTGGCGGAAACAAGCGAAACTCTGGGGATTTCAGTGATAGAAGATCTGTCCATAGCACTGGTAGTGGAAGTAGTAGTTCTGGCGCTGCTAGTGGAGGGGTCTCTATTACCTCGAAGAAATTAATTACTTCTGTAGTAGGAGGAGAACAGCAACCTCAATTGATTTACGATGACACTGTATCTATCAGTTCTAGTGGGGCTGGAAGTAGTTCCTCTGCCAGTTCCTGTGGCGTGGGAGGAGGAAGCAGCAGAATAATCAGTCATCAGCCTCATAATGCTCCCGCCATCAAAAAGACAGTGCCACAGCAGATGGTCCCCCTACCTCCAACACCAGCACAACAGCAACTTTCAAATAAATCATCACAAAAGTTGGAACAACGTGATGAACCCGAGGAAGAACCCCTCTACGACGACGTGCTCAATCTTAGCGAACAGACTGAAATTACCTCCAACAACAGTATCAACAGTAAAAAGGATATTGTTTCCCCTACCAAAAAACTAATTAATGACAGGAGGGAGCTCATCATCAGGAGCCAGTGAGTATCACAGTTCAAATAGTAGTGACAGTGGCACTGAAGACTTACCTCCACCTTTACCCGCTCAAGGACCTCCACCTCTGCCCAAAGAGTTGCCACTACTCACATTTCCTTTAATAACACCAACCCAGCAACCACCCCCAGTGGTAGTTCAATCTGTATCGACAACTATTAGCAGTAATGAAATTGGCGGTAAAGATGAAGCCATGACAACATCTAGAACAACAACATCTACTAGGTCCACTAGAACGTTGTTGACAGAGTTAAATGAAAAACTGAGCAAGCTCAATGTTACCTCGGGTTCAAGTACGGAAGGAACGTCTGGTCGGAAAACTACTGAAGCCAACAATAATATGCCATGTTCTAGCAGTAGTACAAGCCCAGGAGGTTCGTCCGTTGACGCCAGCTCGGGAGAATTTAATAGCGATTCTTTTCACATTTCAAAAGTAGTCATCAGCCCTAGCTCAGAGAGTAGTGGGGTAGAGGAGGACTACAATTCAGAAAGAAACTATTCCTTAAGCTTGGGCGGGAGTAGGAGCAGCAGTAACGGCAGTGGGTCGTCCAGCGGCGGCTCAGATAACGAAAACGGTTACGGGAACAACAACGTTAACAACAAGAAGAAAGCCACGTCCACCTCGTCAGGAACTTCTGTAGCGGCATCAAACGTACAACAAAAGGGTGCTCCAGGAATGCCATCAGAAGCTATTTCCATGGCGAGAGGAAAATTTCTGGAGAATATGAAACTAAGCATGCTTGGTGGTGCATCATCTCCTTCCACCCCAACAATTGGTCCCTCCAGTACTCCATCCTCAGCAAGTAGTCCACCCCGAGGGCTTCTGATGATGAGCCGCCCTTTAATGACCGTTCCAAAAAACGGACCAACTGCTGACCCCGTCGAAATCGAACAAGAGCCCGAGGAAGAGCCCATTTATGAAGAGATTGGCGACAACATGCACAATTCTAAAAATGAAAACGTTTCTCCCGAGGCAGCCGTCCTGATGATGATGACCAGTATGAAAGCAGCGACCAGACACATCCATCAACATCATCAGCACTCCACCGAAGAGGCGGACGACGACGAGGACGATGATCGTTCGGCTAGTCCCATGTATGCGGACGCCTTTGACGCAAAAAGCATGTTTGACGGAGCGTCACGCAGTGAAATTCTTAGTTTTCTCGAAAGCATTCGCGATCGGCTGACAGGGGCAGAGTCGGTAAGTTCTAAACCTCTACTAAACCAAACTCAAAACTGCAGATTTCACTGTATCCATCACCTCTCCGATGGAAGACTATAAAGGCTCGAAAAAAGTTTTAAAATACAAAGAAAATCAAAGAGTGCATTTTTCTTTTTCCCGGGGTCTTCCCTTCCACTTTCCACGGGATGCTTTGCTCAATGAGAACCCTTTATTATGTTCTTTTAAATAGAGAAAGTTAAAAGCTGAATTCCAACAAAGCCGACATTTGCTTTGCATCTCTCCTGTGGAGTGCAGTGCCGTAAATTTAGACAACAGACAGGAATGTTTTTGTTCGTGTTTAGTGCGGCAGAAAGGAGGCAACTTTTGAAAAGAGGAAAAGTTGCTGGCTATTGATGTTGTTGATAATGCTTTTATTTTGCTACGTTGCTGCTGCCACTGCTTAACTGCAGTACAGATGCACACACAAGGATACAAAGCGATTGTCGTAGGGGAATGGATGTGATCTCTGCCTTTTCATATTAGATTTACCGTTTTTGAACAATGGGGTTTCATCTTGATCCTTTTTGATTATCATTTTCCTCCCCCATCTCCTCTCCCCTTGTTTCCTTACTGGGAATTAGTTTTTCTTTCTTTTCATTTTCTGAAATATCATCAGGTAGTATATATTCTCTATCGTTAATATTTAGAAGTATTAGCACTAGTAAAATATATTTGTTGAGCCCATGTTGTTGGGAAGGAAGTTAGTAAAATATGATGATAATGGGATTATAGAAGCGAGAGAAGGGAGGGGAAAGAGATGAAAGAGGAATATTTAGAGGATGTGTTTAGAAAAGGGAAGACAGTAGGAGGATAATGCAGGCGCATAATATGCATTTAAATTAAAAAGTTTAATCTGGCTGGGACAGAAGTAGATTGGAACAAGAGGCGGTAATAATTTATTGTATCTCAAGGGGAAAGTGATTATTTTTGTTGTGATGAGGGGAAAAATGATGTCTTTAATTAATTGCTGTTGTGGTGACTAATGCGATAATGTGAAATGCTTACACTGGTTAATTTAGTGAGTTTTAACGCAGATAATTTCGTTGCTTTCAGGCTACTTCAACTTCGGACAGTCAATCTAGTTCCATCAGCAGAAGTTCAACGACAGCAGGAGTTGCAAAGGCTTCCGTGGTAACGGAGGATAGCTCTGTTGTTTCTGGCGTGGTTGAAGATAAAGGTGGACGGAATGTGGGAAAAGAAAGAAGATTGTCTTTGGTTCGTGGAGATGGGGGACACCACGGTAGGATTCCTGAGGCTGATGAGATGGAGGAGATTGGCTTGGATGAACAGCATGAGACACAGGAAATGCAATTAGCAGGAGATTCGGCAGGAATTTTAGTGAAAAGTGCGTTACCACAAGCCGAGGAGGAAGATGGTCATGGAGTAGGGGAGGAAATAAGATTTTTGGAAAAGGAACAAAAACTCCTGTGTCGGGATTGTAATGATGACATTGAAGAAAGTGAAGAAGGAGAGCAAAATAACAACAATCAGCACAAGTCGCATCAGTTTCTCCATCATCAACAGCCGGAAGATGATCCGACCGTTACAACCGGTCTTGCTCATCCTGGTGGAAATGAAGTTTCTCCATCCACCGACCTGGTAGTTGACTGCTTTAAAAACAAGTGCTGTCGTTCCTGCAACAGGAAACGGAACGAAAAGAAGGAGATCATTATGGAAATTTACGAGACGGAGCTGAAATATGGTCGGGATCTCCGTATAGTTTCGGAGGAGTTTTACAAACCCATACAAGTTGCCGGCTTGCTCACAAAGGAACAGCTAGATCAGATATTTTTAAATGTTGATCAGCTCATCCAAATTAATTTGACGCTAACAGGTCGTCTTAAAACGGAAATTCAGAGAAGTCAACAACGTAAACTTAGTTTAATGTCAACAACTACTACCACTAATGACGGCAACGTCAACAACAATAAGAAAGAGGATGAATTGTCGGAAGTGAATGTGGGCAAAATATTTCTTGAGCTGGGTGAAACCATGATGACTGCGTTTGAAAATTATTGTACTAGACAGGTGAGAGTAATAGCAACAATAAATAGTTCATTCACTCTTTAAACGTTGTGCTAATGAGTCAGGCAGAAGTAATTTTCCACACTAATTTGTTGTTCACAAGTGCGAAATTTTTCGCTTGAAATTTTTATAATTAACATTAATTATATTTTACTGTTTTTGTCGTCTGTGTAGGCTAGTGCAGGTGCACTTCTCTCGCACCATCAACCACATGCAACAAATCACGTTATATCATTGTTCTTGTTTATTACTGGGTTATTCTCACATTATGACATTTTTGTGTGTCAGGTGCCCGTACAAAGAGTGACACGTTACCCCCTTCTCCTCTCTCGTCTGCTCAAAGTCACACCTGTCGACCACTTCTCACGAGACGAGCTTCAATCCGCCCAGGAAAAAATTGAACAACATTTGGAGCATATGAATAAGGTTTGGTATCTCCCTGGTGGATTTACTGCCAACACCATTATGCCTATACACAACATCAAATGACATCTCATGATCATAAAAATGAACATAAAACGGCACTACTAAATATTGCATCAAGAGTCTAAACGACGTGTATATATAAAATAAAAGTAGGATGTCCCTGCTCTTTTTTGTTCCTCCAAATAATAATGACATCTCTTCCTAATACATGAAATATGAAAATGTAGCAGCGGCAGCTCGTCTGTATAATAATGATCATAATCAGACCTATAGATATTTTGACAGGTTTCTGTGATTTTCCCTTTATGTCACAAATCACTAGCAAAGTAGTCGCGTTTATTGTTATTGCTTTGCTTTTAGTGCACAATCCCAACGATGGGAACTTTGAATGTCTTAGTAACGCTTTTAAGTATTCACGTTGTACCAAAATGGTTGAGATCAAAGCAATATTTCTCGATTTTTATAAAAAAAAAGTTTTATAAATCATTACAATTATTGGAATAATGGCAGCTGCAATGTATATAAAAAGGCATTTGAACAAGTTAATGGTCATTATTTTACACAAAGAAAGAATCCTCTGTGGCGTAATGGGATGAAAGAGTCTGCTACGTACTTTAGTGGTGAATCGAAAAATGGCAGAAAACGCGAGTGATCGTATATATTACGTTTCCATATAGAATGTATGTACATGTGTGATATTATTTTTTGTTTCAGTTTTTATTTTTACTGTGATGCCTGCAATCTGCTACGCATTTTTATAGTGTGTCATTATTATGTTTCATTGCTTTGGTTGTGTTGTGATCATGAAGTTGTAAATGGCTGAACCAGAAACATGAAATGCAAATGGATTTTATTGGATGTTCAAATATTGATTTTGTTCAGTTTTGTATTTTATTTCCTTTGTTTGACAAATTTAGACAACGCGAGAAGTTGCGAGTGTCAAGCTGTGGCGTAGAATATCCATAATAAATGGAAGTAGCAGCAATGGTCCAGGCGGAGCTCACAGAAGATCAAATAGTGACTTAGATACGTCAAATATCAGAATACGGAAGGTGAGAGTGAGAATGGTATACATGATTATTATTTTATTACACCATGAACTGCGACCTGCGACGTTTCAAAGGAAACACAAGTATTTACCAACACTATCGCATTACCTCTCTATCGCATCGCATTGTCAAATATTACCAAAACAACCAGGATATTTTTTGTATCCGCTTCTACATTTATTATGGCTTTACCCACTGACCGAACAGGAAATTATTGAAAATAACCGTGCTATTATATTTATGGGTTGTTTGTCCGGTAATGTTAGCAAATAAGCATCGTATGAGTTTAGTCAAAACAAACTGGAAAATAATGATAGGATGATAAGGTACAATAGGCGGGGAAGAAGGAAGGATGTGGAATAATTTCCCATTTAATTTTGAAGAGAAGAGGATTACAAAAATAAAGCTTTAATATATTCTTCGGCTGTTTCGGAAGGCGAAGTGTAATTTAAGAAAGAAGCAAAATTATTTCAATTGTTAGATTTTGAATTGTTTTGAAGTGAAAACGAAATGGGTTTACTAAACAAAATATCAAAGAAACGAAAAGCTCGACGGATGGCGGTTCGTAATGTTGAAGTTTTTTTCTGAATATTGTTATTTTTAACATTATAGTTGTGAAAACGACTCATTTCATCATTGCTTTTTGTTTGTACATAGATATAATTGATTACATTTTTAAACCACCCTTTCTTTCAGATGGCTTTGGATGTTCTCGATTGGACAGGCTTCAACGATGTCACATGTGTCCTCGATAATCAACTTGGAGGCGTCCATTTCAATGGAAAACTGATGAGGAACATTTATGGTTGCCTTCTAGTCCGTGGAAAGGTATATAGTGAAACAAACTCCAATCTTTATGTTATATTTAAGTTCGTATGAAAATCCCATTCCACTATATTTCGTAAGCAATTATACGCTTTTACCTTACAAAAAATCAGAAGGATAATTGTCAAATGATACCCTACTACACACTTACACACAAAAATATAGACGAACCAATTTATTTTTTATCCGTTCACTTTTCTCTTCTGTTTTGTACATCGTACATTGTTAGTTACACACACCAAGCTGTAATTGGAATCTCAGTTTTGTAAATAATGATGAAGCATGTCGTCTAAGATAATGATTATTATATGAGAAGGGAGGAAACGCAATAATTGTATTCTCAAAGCTCTTTATTTTCCTTCAGTTATTAAAAGGAGTGCGGTATCCTGCTCACTCTTTTTTAGGAAATCTAGAAAGTTGATACTTTTTCATTATTTACAAGATATTCTCTTCCATGCAACGGTGGTGATGAAAATGATGAGAAATTTCATTTCTCCTCATTTCACCACTATCATCGTCATCATCAGCAGTGCATTTACTTGTCATAAATATTTCAAAATCCCTTTCATTTTTGTCTCTATAAGGATTTGGACCTACTCGCATCCAAAATTCAGGATCAAGATCCTTTCTTTCCTCCAGCCGCTGAGGATGTTGTCAAAGATGTAAAATTGGTTCTAGTCAGAGTGAAAAATACACGATTCTGTCTTCTTCGGGTAAGTATCAACTTGTCTCTTTTTTTTCCTCTCTTCACGTTCTCTCTGAATCGGCGTATTTTTTTTGAGCCAGTAGCAAGATTTATGAAAATATCATGATATTTGCTTTCACTCTTTCTACCACTTTGAATTGCTACCTTTGGGCTCTTCAAAAAACGACTGGGGGAATCTTCCTTGTAAAAACCGGTTATCATGAAACATTAAAAGGGTAACAAAAAGCACAAGCACATATAGCCTATTCATTCAACCGCTACTGCAAACTGCTTTTTCTCCAGTGTAAAAGTAGTGAGCAAATATTCTTCCCTTTCACATTCCATATTATTGCATAATTCAGCCACGGCAGCAACAACGCCGTAAGAGAAGATGCACAATAGCACAATCAAATATTATGTAATGTATCCTTCTTTGCTGAAGGGGAGGTGAAAGTGGTCTTTCTTTTCTCAGTATATACATTAGTTTGTTCGTAAGTTTGCCTTGTTCATCCAACCATACTGTGATGATGCTACAAACCTAATGATATCTCTCCGCCTGGTCGTACTATTCTTTCATATTTATTCGAGTCACTTTCCCGGAAACGAGTAAAAATTGAGTGGCTTCACTGAGGAAAACATTTTTATCCTTTTTCTTTGGCGGCTGACAGCCAGGCAACGTTTTTTCGATGCGTTTTATAGTATAAATAAAAAAAAAGAGTTCATCGTTTTTTAAACTCTGAATTGTCTGGATTTGTATGTGAATGCCAAAGAAACCTAAGAATCCTTGGCACCATGGTGTACACACCAGAAAACCTGCTCTGAATGATAGCAAGAGGGACAAATAATAGTTTAGTATTTTTTCTCATATTCTTTCTGATAAAGGGATATAAAGTGAACAACGCTCATGACAACTGCACAGCATTGAGTGCAGGGAACGTTCACAACATACGTCATTTAATGGTCATCGTAAAATGATGGATCTTTAAAAAAAGTCATTACATTTCATTGTGTTAACTATGCTAGTAAGTATTCAATTTTATGAATGTGTGACGAAATTGATTAGTGACCCCTTTACTAACTGACAATTACTTTTGAAAAGTAATGTGTGTTGGGATGGAACGAGGGGATATTTAAACATTTATGGAAGTATCTGCTGCTATTACAGTGCAGTGGCAAGAAATGCACTTGGTTTTCATCTCCACTGTCTCCAGAGTTTCGTCTCTGTACGTTGCGTTGTATACTTTACGAAAGAGGATGAGATGTGGGGTAAAGTGACACTAACAGCCTCCCAACATATCCGTCTCTGCATGATTTATTAGCTACACACAAGGAACGACGCAGCAGCAGTAACAAAGAAGAAAATGCAGTCATGCATGCAAGTAAATATATTTGATTTTCCTTGCAGTAATAGTAACACAAGATGCGGTGGAAATTTATATTTTATCTTTATTCAATTTCACCCATCTTTTTACCGGCGGCATTGAACATACCTACCTAACTAGGTGTACTTCGTTTTACAAGAAAAGGATAAAATTGAAAAAAATAACCAGCGCTTTTTCCTTCAGTAGCATATTTTTCTTGGTTGAACTCATACCAAGGTGGAGAGGAAAAGGACTCTTATAGTAAATTGCCTTTTGAAGAAAAATGAAAAACTTTTTACTTGTTTCCCTGCTCGTGGTGCTAGCCTATGGTTGTGTTAGGAGTTTTTTTTCGCCTTGTTACCGGGAGCATGTAGATTTTGTCAAGAAAGATGCAATCAAGTGGAGAGTAGACAGTAGAAAGAGAAATAAAAGATGAGGAAAGTTTTTTTTTCTTATCGTTTTGTTATTTCGAGAGGAAACACCTCATTTTATACCATATGGTTCCTTACTCTTCTTCAGCGAAAAAGACAACACTGCCACTCCCGCTTTCATCGTTTTTATAAGTACACAGCTTGCTAAATAATATCATCATCAGCATAATAATAATATCATTTGCTACACCAAAAAAGTTAGTTTCTCGGAAGAAAAAAGCAGTCTGAGTGAGTTATAC
This sequence comes from Callyntrura sp. NNG-2020, assembly GCA_027744055.1. NCBI lineage: Eukaryota > Metazoa > Arthropoda > Collembola > Entomobryomorpha > Paronellidae > Callyntrura > Callyntrura sp. NNG-2020. The sequence goes on from JAHZNE010002285.1 coordinate 16,339, forward strand.
CTATTTGTTGCTGGTCGGCTGGGAAAAGGGAATCCAGCCAAGGAACATGATGTGGATCGTGGTGGGTGTGGGTGGAAGTGGAAGAAAATGATAGAACATTCCTTTTTACAAGTAAAAGTTTCTCGTATGTTGGTAGTTGGTACTTCCAACAGAGAAGCAACAGTGGTGGCCAAATTGCTACATTTTCCCTTTCAATTCAACTAGCCCGGATAGTGTTTTAGAGTCGACTTGGAGAAAAAAATAGGTCGGTGAACGACAAATTTATGGAGTTATTATGCAAAAACTAAAGTGGAGGAAACTTTTGCTGACTGACAAGAGCAGCAGTCGAGAAGGAGGATCATGGTAGGTAGGGTATGATATTATTTCTATTTGCTGATCTCGTTTCTTTGCTTGCGAAACGCGATCAAACCGGGAGGTTGTAAAATATAACGGGATTTTATACGTGTATCTGCACCACCTTGTGAAAGAGGGGGAAATGCTACTTGATAGAATTTTTAAAGGAAATTCTGCAGTTCATTTCTACTTGTGCCCACTGCGACACTACTCCTTTA
>JAHZNE010002286.1:0-10209 GCA_027744055.1 Callyntrura sp. NNG-2020
AAAAAAAAATTTCTTCTAAAGTGGTGTAATTAGTAAGAAAACAATTTAATAAGAATTTGGTTAATGCAGTCAGTATGTTTGTCCGTCTGTGTCAGTCAGTCCCCCTATCTATCTAACCGTCCTTCTGTCTGTTTGTATGTCTGAAATCACAACTTTTGAGGGAATGAATGAATTTCACTGAAACTGCGCAATTAGGTATGTGAGATAAATATTACCTATTGAAATTCATACTGCTCGGTAAAGTATAGCGAGAGTTGGGGGGACTGGAATGTCATCAAATAACCAACTTATCAAAACTATAATTTTTTTTACTAAAAGTTGTATAACTAACCACGAAAACGTTTAAATGGTGATTTGGTATATGCAATTAGTATATTTGTCTGTTCGTTCGTCTGATATGATATGCTCTCCGTAGTTTCTCACCAAGGTGGATTGCACCGTTTTATTATTATTTACTTTAAACTGCCTGATATCTTGAAAGCAAATACTATATTTTAAAATAATTTTTGTTCATCCAGCATGTATTAAATGTACTTTGCTTGCTAATCGATGTTTATTAATAGCTTTAAAACATTCTTGCGCAACACATTTCCAATTGCCAATGTTTAACTTATCTATTTCAAAGTGTTTGACATAGTTGTAAGAAACCTCGAATACCTCACGTACAAAAAAGTTAAATGCGTGATGTTTGATCCATAAAATAAAAGAAATAAATATTGTACTGGCACTGTAAAGTTGGGATTGGATATCGTTCATGAGACATGAACGAAACCGATTCACATATATACGGGCTTGAGCCTTTTCGTGATTAGTATTGTACTGGCACTGTAAAGTTGGGATTGGATATCGTTCATGAGACATGAACGAAACCGATTCACATATATACGGGCTTGAACCTTTTCGTGATTAGTCATAAAAGAATTGTAAAACTCGCTCTACTCACATAAGACCAAACATAATATATAAAATACATAGTGTATCAGCAATCCAGATAATACGACAAGCTGAAGTGGTTTAGGAGGGTATATTTTAGAAGTGAGCGCTCCATTGTCCGTATATAATATTTAACTGGCTTGCTCATCACACGCTCCATTTTTGAATGTCAAATCTGTTGGCAGAGGCAGAGAATTAAGCATTTTTTATATGAAATTTACAAGCATACAAAAATAAACTTCGCAACATTTTCAAAAATAAAACCAAAACAGAAAAATGTTACCTGTTTTAATCCTTTTGGCGCTATCAAATTCGCACTTATTCCCGTAAGTTTTTCCATCGCTCCCGCAAACTGGGGCATATTCCTTGGTGCAAAATACCCTCTGAAATTTTAACCAAGAAACAATTAAATACTGAAAACTATCAACTTATGGTAATAATGAAGAGAAAATAAGGTACCAGGAACTTGACTTACCTCCATGCTCGGTTTCGCGTTACCAGCAACTCCCAATGTCATGTCATTTTCGGGTTCTTGGGCACTAACAGCCACAATCAGCAAAATCCCCAGTAAGATTGGATAGATGAATTTGGCCATTTTGTTGGATTGAAAACTAACAAAATCGTTTATTAGCAGTTTTTCCTTATTTAATATTTAACCGTTGTAGATAAGGGATAGTATGAGCACCAGTGAACCACAAATAACGAAGTATATGACGATGTTCATTTGGGGGTTCATTTATACTAAATCTGCTGCCATGAATGAATCATCACACAGATAAAAATTTTGTTCGTTGTTTCTATTTTCTACTGATAAAGTACGTTATGCAACGTATCATTAAATTGTCGTGCCGTTTGATATACATTTCAACTCATGCTGCATGCCTTGTCATGTTGTTGATGGTGTTAAATATTGTCATTAGCACTTGACAAATTCCTGATAATATGGATAACCGATTCATCCTTGTTTTGGTGGTGGAGCGAAAACTTCAACAGTTCCATGTCCTCACTATTATATACGTTGAGAGTTGAGATGTTCATTCAAATGATAAAACAATATCAGTTGTCTTACGCCAAATCTGATTAGATACGTATAATATGTTCTTATATTCCTTTCTCTCACGAAAATATTTTATTTAATATACGTCATCTCATGTTTCATTAAATATTACTACACTTCAAAAACAACTTTGGCAAAGAAAATTTGTAATGTAAATAATACAAAGGTAGTTCGAAAAGGCTTCCGCAGAATTCATGTTTATTACTGATTGATGCTAATTATTCGTTCCTCAGAGATGGGAAGACGTTCCTAATAATGGAAATATTTATATGCTATCAACAATCAGCCATGCTTATTTATTACTTTAAAGTATGACATTCAAGGGCATGCTGCTTGTTTATTTATATCTCAACCAAAATAGTCGTAGTCACGTCTCTTGCTAATCTTTTAAGTGCCTCCTATGCACTATGCACGTACGATGAGCCATACCCTTTATCATGATAAGCGTCAGTACTCGATACTTTGTTAGAAATTGATCTCGGAAGATGGGAGTCATGTCCATGCAATAAATCCATTTTAGTTTAAGGTAATCTGTTTATGTGTTTGTTGAGCCTATTGGCCTGATTAATGTTTGCAGCATATGATTGTCCATGATAATTATGAGTCATTCACGGGTGTTTAACTAAAAGGAAGGGTATCTGGTCATTACGAAGATAACAACGGTTAGCTGTACAAAATATCAACGAAGATAAAAATTACACGTGAAACCCATTCGAAACTGAGCAAAACGACAAACAAACAAGAACGAGTTGGGTAAAGTTGTTCCCAGACAATCCCAGTACATGGATAGCTATGTAGAAATAGGCATAACGGCTGTGATTATGAGAAAAAGCTACAAAAAATCTTTATTATGATTTTGGCCAGTAGTGGTGATAGGTAGGTAACTGGTAAGTTCCATGAACGCAGCGTGGCAGATTAGTCATTCATTTGACCGTCACAGGCGAACAAGATCTCATTCCGATTGAGCGTTGTATCGATCCGTTGCTATAAACTTTGTTGATTAGATGATATCAAGTACACACATGTCTATCAACTATCAACACCGTCGTCTTCTTGCGTACGGTTTCAACATTCTGACTCTGACTGGTTGCAATATTTTGAGTACGCATTGTATCATTGACGCTAGCATTTTTTGCACAACCCGTGCACTTACGTCACTATGTTGTTTAGAATAGATTCTTTGTCACCATTTGCTATGCACACCATGTCTCTTCAAACCTTGAATGTAAAACAGGTTTTTTTTAAAATAGTCAATAAGTTGAACGTTAGAGCCTCTTCCGAGTCCCAAATCTAGATTCGGGGATTGATGACACGGCAGATGACATCATAAAGATTATAGCTGCCATAGTTTGAGTGGCTTGCTATTACCTGCACAAGCTCATTAAGCTTCCTCTTCTTCTTCTGTTCATCTTTTATACCAGGGGGATTTCCCAGAGCTACAGAGAGCATCTTGGCCACATGATTACTTACAATGCTGCTGATGATAACAAACAAACAGCTTCGGCCGTAACTTGATAAATGTAAATAAAAGGAATTGAATATTATGGAAATTTTTATCGCAGAAGATAGAATTGTTTACGAGTTCTAGTTCCGAGAATCCTCTATGTATGTAAACACAAGGACAAAATCTTTATCGCATTAAAGATTCTCAAAAGAGCATTGGTATTTCCCCTTTTTATTCATTTTTCGCTACTTATCATATTAGCATGCACGTAAAGAAGACACTTTATAATATGGCATATCACTGTACTCCATCAGGTAGGCGAGCATTGGCTGTGTTATAGCGTAATACCATTTTACGTCGGCGTTTCAATGTAATTTCCTCTCATTATTATAGGAGGTGAATATTGTACCATTTTTGCGGTGACTCAAGAATGCAAAAGCAAACACAACGCCAAGTTCAAGTGCATGGACTGATGATTGAGTGTACAATGACTTGTTTTGTGGCGATAAACCATAAACTGGTCTACTGTGAACATGTGCACTAAAATGGCTCTTTTTGCAAGGATAACGTCGTAGACGTTCGTTATGCAGGCAAACTTGTCTTCTTGCTAAATTGGTTTAGAAACGATTGTGTACTAGTACTAATTCACTCCAGGTGAACGCGTTGGTTGAATTAAGTGAGAGAATGAGAAAAATAAAATAGCCATGACGCATGAGAACTCTTTTTTTCTACCCGTTGGCTGTCATATACTCAAATTTCACCTCTCGGTAAACGCTACGTCCCTTCTCAGTTGAAGACGTCCGCGTAGTACTAATATGTACATCCACATACATCCCAAATCCCAAACCCATTTGTTTCTTTCTGTTGTATGATTTTAAACGCTTCTTTGTATTGCGGTACGCGTACTTTTCCAAGTCTTTAAAAATCAGTTTCGCATTCAGCAATACGTAGTATTCGGACTGGCAGTGCTGTTCAAACAGATTTCTGGTAACACCAAACAGTCGTGGGCGGACTATAGTTTAAATTATTCGCTATATATTGCTACATTAATATTTATAGTAAAAGAACATCCTCTGTTGAGTCATTATAGTCATTAATGATAACATAATTGAGTTGTGTACTACCGTTTAAACTTAAATGCTAATTTATTCTATGATTTTCTGAAAAAGTCAAAAACATATAAGAGTGATCGGAACAAGGTGCACTATTGCTTGCATTGTTGAACTGCAATATTCTATTTTGAACAAAATGACAAAGTTTTGGAAGACGTGCTCCTGTGTCCTACTATTATCCAGTGCTGTATGGGTCGGTACGTATTTTACATGTTTTTATTCGAAAGAGTCGCTGATTAAGGTTTATTTTGTTTAATGGACGTTTAATGTCGATGTTTCAGTTCACGGTGACTCAACATATGCAGGGTCTGCAATGACCTCTGATTCCAGTGGGACTCGATCGGTGCTAATTACAGGAAGAAATGGTGGAGCTGGCGGCGTGGCGGTTGGGGCTGGTTCCCTCCAAGGACGAGTTGGGCCTGGATCATCAGTTTCCGGAGGGGTGATTCAAAGTCGACTAGGGGGAGGTTCAACATACTCAGGTGGCTCCGTAAGGTCACCAACTGGCACATATGCTGCAACAGGTGGTGGTGGTGGTGCATATGCTGGTCCAGCAGGCGCCTACGCGGGAGCAGGAGGAGCATTTGCATCAGCGGGTGGAGCTTATGCAGGGGCTAGTCCTTGGGGGTTCCCCTACTGGAACGGAGGCTCTGGGTCATATGCTTCAGCCTCTGCTGGAGGAGGGTCCGGTCCTTATTATAATCAACCATACCCTTACAACCCATACCCTAGTGGTGGTGGTGGCGATGAAGTAGGTGTATACAGTGACAGTGACGGGATCCAAACCAGATTTGGTAACCTTGGGCCTGGTGGTCGGGCGACCATTGTTGAACAAAATGGCGATGAAGAACCTAGAGTATATACTTACCGTGGCGCCGACAGAAATTACGATTATTGAAAGATCTCTGTATTATTACAAATAATTCTTTGCAGTTGTGTGATTTCGTCTTTTAATAAAATTGTTTCACAAAATGCTTTTTTTGTCAACTACTTGCACATATTTTTTGCGTCTTTGCATCCTGAAAACTACACTTGCATTCTAGGAGGAAACTTTCAATATCTTGTCAAAACAAACAGCTCAACTCCTGAAATTTTGAGACAAGTGAACATTTTTCGTTTTTTCACACTTGAATTACGACTTCAAATTTAATAGTCTATCCATTCCTGTTACAATAAATGCATAAGATTCCATCAGAGAGACACAAAAAACGTTTATTCCAAAGGAATTTATGTCATAATTTCTTTCTAAGATGGCCCCCGATATATAAGATATAATTATCGAATGCGTATGTATTGGAAACATTAATTTTTTCATTAACCCACTTTTTTTTATTAATTTGTAAATTCTCATTTTTGTCTATATAACTATATAACATTTTCCCGTTTGATCTGCATCTAGATAATTGTTTAGGGACAATTTAGTGACAGAATCCGATCGTAGTGTTGTTGCTACTTTCTATTTAAATTGTAATTATCTTCACGGGTGTATAATGATATCACTTCTTTGTTGTTATCGTCAATACTGTCCTTCAATGTCAGTTCGCCAGTAAAATGCGGAAAGTTATTGTCTATACATATATATGTGTGTGTATACTTTGTTTACATAATTCCTACATTATGAATTTAAAATCAAAATTGATTTCATAATTAATATTGCCATTATATACGATATAGTGCAGCTACTACGTAGCTTGCTACGAAAATTTGTGGCTACGAAATTGTACACAAAGGTACACATTACAGATGCATTCCAAATTTCTGTTTCATGAGCAAATATAAGATTTACCTTGAAAATACCCGATAAAGGTATTATGTACACAAGTAATAACAAAATTATACACAGAGTAATTAGTAAGTAATTATAGCTTTTTAAAAGTCAATAGGCAGTGTTTACACTATTACTTACATACATACCCCTGCGGCACTTGACATCAGTCATCAGTTCCAGCGTGAAATATCTTTTTTGCCAAAATTCAATTATAACAACCTTGTCATTCTCAGAAGTGGTACGTCAAGCGTACAAGCTACCACGTAAGGTGGCGAATGTAGCAACCGCGTCTAAGCTGCTAGCGTCATTGGTGAACTTGCTTTTCTGAGTATAAATCAACCCCGGTGTTCAGTCCTCGGATATCAGACTGTTCCATCTTATTACAACAAACAGAGCTTCAAACTGATTAAAGATCAGTTTCTTTCAACTTGATATTTTTAACACTTGCCGTTTTCATCCCGAGTCCCGATGTCCGTACAAGCTTCAATAACTATGAAGAAAAGGAATGTATCCCATATATTTCTTGCTCTCTTAGGACTTTCCGTCCTTGTGCAATTAACTATGGGTAAGTTTACCAAACTAACACGTGTTAATAAAACTTTCAAATGCAAACGTATGTTAATTTGTTGATACTCATAGGTCGTCCTCAGCCTCAAGCCTCATCCGCAGCTTCTTCAGCGGCCGCCTCAGGTATTCGCATTTCGCATATTCGTTTTCTGAATTTTTTGGTATTTTTTTCAAATTACCATACCAAGTCGTAATTCATGAAACAGGGGGTGGATCGGCATCAGCATCATCTTCTGCAGCAGCTAGTGGAGGTGGAGGTGGCGGCGGGTCGTCATCTTCTTCTGCGTCAGCAGCTGCTAGCGGTGGGGGTGGAAACGATATGGAACGGAGGTCCTGGTTTTCAAATATGGGGATAACAGTGTTGGACCAACTGTGTACTTTATCTTCCAAACATTCATAACCGAAAGTAATGTCTACCGAAATTTGAACGAGTTGTGTGAAATAAATAAAAAAGAACGTTTCAGTAAACCCACTTTCGTTTCCGAATTGATCTGTGGTAACACCATATATGAGTCATCCTATGAGCTGTGTCCATCATGCATTGGTTGTCAGCACTCAATTCATTCCGAGAACTAGACAGCATAAATTTAAATAGCAATTGAAAGCATGAGGAAATATGTTAGAATAAATTGATAATGTTTTCTTAAAAAGCTATGCGGACTGGCTCATTAAGTGCGGCATTTTATATCTTCATAATATGAAGTTCAAACAAAAGGTGGTAATAATGGTCAATGTTAAGAAATTGTAAGACAAATGTTTGAAGATACGTGTGTAAAAAAGTAGCAACAAACATCAATGCGAATTGATACAGTGCCAGTCAGAAAACTATTTCTTTAAAATGTGTCATCAGTCATCACATGCATAAAGTGCATAGTTGAATTTCAATACATAAAGCACATATACACAAACATAATTTATTCATCATTAACGCCAATTGTCTGGAATATCCAGTGAGTAGCAAATAAACCATTAGTGAATGTAGCTGTGGACATCCTCTCTGCTACATGGTAGTATAAAACAAGAAAGTATCAGCCGTAAACGGTACTACTACTAGCCTTCAACAACTAACAATATAACTTGACTGAATTCAGTGAAAACTTTTTCAAGATGTCTGCCGTCAAAATTTTTGTGCAAATTGTAATTTCTACGGTTTTTATTTTATTGTCGGTACATTGGACTGTAGCAGGTGAGCATTAAACATATTTTGTGTTAAAAATACAAGTGCGGAGATTCTTGTTAACTCAAATATTTGTGTCTAATAGCACCCGCAGGCGTTTCTATTGCCTCAACCGGCGATGGAAATGGTGCCATAGCTGGATTTGACAGTAATGGAGGGGCCATAGCTGTGTCAGGACTCCCCGTGGTAGTACCCCAAACCGGAGGTAGTTCGGGAAGTGGTGGTAGCGTCCTGTCTACAAGATCTGGAGGAGGCTCTACTCCGCCAAAGACACAATCAGTTGTTGTTGGTACAAATGGAGACACGACCATCTTGCAACAAAATGGTGATCAACCAGTAAAAGTTTATAAAATATCTGGTTAAAATGAAAAATGCCACTCTAAATAAATATCATCAAAATTTTGCAAATTCATATGCATTTTATACCGTCATTAATTAACGGCATTCCCAATACAACTTTCTAACAAGTTGGAAGTATTACTTTGCATATAAATTTGTTTGCGTTGCACTTTTTCTACACATATTTATATATTTTGAAATAACGTTTAATATTTATTAATTACGCCAAAATATAAAGAAACAGCATACACATATATCATATACACAGCACATGCCGTATCAGCAAAATCAAGGACGGCTCGTGAGTTGTAAGCGTAAAAGTAAAGGACATGGACATAGTTGAGAAATATTTTTCAAAAACAATAATAATTAGTATATGTTCGGATATGCATTTCTTAAACCGCCCATGGTATCCAAGTTAGATAGCAATGGTGGCCCTGAATACCGCGTATCACCATTATCATACACACTTGTTGGTGAGGAATAAATGTCCGATTGTCTGGGGGATGTAGCCTGGATTACAGATACTTTACACACAAACACTCCTTCTCCCAAGTTAGCTAATGCAGAGAATGCAACTGGAGACAGATTCATCACCCTCCCTGCGATGGGTATCGTTCTCGGTGGGACAATTCTCACCCGTATTGTATTACCATTCTTGACGTTGGTCACTGCCACAAATGATCCAACAGGTACGTGTGCATTAGATCCGATGAGAGAGGTGGAATCGACATTGGAGTAATGTGGTACCACTGCAATGTCCCCCCAAGGTGCGCATTCCCCCGTTTCTGAACAATTTTAATTTATTACGATTTGGCAATTAGTTTATTATACATTCAGAACATGAGATATCGTGAGATGTAACGATGTAACTTTTGAAACTTTACCTTCCGGGTACGGATTGAGGGGAACTGTTGCAGGTCTACCTCCAGGTCTACTCATTTCCATCGGAAGTTTCGGTGTTGTGTCGGTGTAAGATCCAGTAAGCCATGAAAACAATGACGCTGTACTTGAACCACTAATAAGGAACAAAACGCAGAGTAATGCACTCCGGAACGTTCGTTCTACCATTGTCGTTTTTAGTATTTCTAACTGTTACTTCAATTAATCACTTTGCAAAACACAAATAAACAGAGAACCAACCAAGTCATGCTTTTTATATATGCCTTATTTGGTAACTGCGTACGTTCACGTTCCATAACTTGAAAGAGAAATTTCCGGGTGTCACTTGATATCTACTGGCCTGGCACAAAACAATAATCACTTTGTCTGTAGCCAGAATACACAACTCTCACTTTCCGGTACAACCTAGTGAACCTTGAGCCCACAAAAAACTATGCATACGTTTCGTTCTCAGTTGTTTGGAACTTCACCCGTGTGTGTATAAAAAAGAAAGCTGTGATCTTACATATGCATACTTTTCAAATGATACAAAATAAACATCATAAGATACCATTAAACCAACAACAGGAGAAGAAGGAAAATAATTTTTTTTTACATAAAAGACGTAAACAAGGTCAATGTCACGGGGCTTTCACTTTTCATCCTGTGAAAAATAATATTTTACAGATTCACCAAAAGGATCCATCGCTCACCCCATCCTTCATCAGTATAGAGTACACTGTTTTACAAAAAAAGGTAAAAATGCTTTGTAGAAACATCACACACATGGAAATTAAATAGCATCCTATGCATACCTTTCAGCAACCTGACCAAAACGCTAGGCAGACCTTATTAGGCATTGTATACCGTTTCGTTATCTGGCCCTGGCCTGAACTTAATTTCAAGTGAATTTTGAATGAAAACATCCTT
>JAHZNE010002287.1:0-23805 GCA_027744055.1 Callyntrura sp. NNG-2020
TAGGCAAATTTTTGCATAATGTGGTATTCGGAATACCTAGGTTAATTAACATATTGGCCAAAATACTCACTAAACTAAATTCCAGGCAGTTGGCAGAGATTTCTATAACGAAGCAGTAATAGTACACGTCTTCATCCTATTTCTATATACACATTAACATTATGAAAATTTCGATTGGCTGACCAAAATTTACCGGGTATTTTCTCTAGGAGATAGATATTATGAATGATATACTTAAGCTTAATGCGCTTGACGCTTATATTAAAAGTGGTCGTGGTCGTGTAGCTTCCCGCGTCGTAGCAGCGCCTCCGAATGCAGCATTTTCCTCCCTAAATAAAAAACTGTCGTGGCAGCCACGGAGCGTAAATTAAAGGAGTGCCTAATATGTAAATTACATTTTTGTGTTGGATTGGATGTGCGTTTGTAAGAGGTCTAGGAACTGCTGCAACTCGATCAAATGATTCAGTGAAGTATACTAATTTCCCATAATGTTATAATGCACCACCACCCACGTTTCAAAGTGCTCCAGTTTGGGATCTCTACTATCATTTTATTAATAATAAATCACTGCTGGGACGACAGTTGAAATGTTTCTTTCTCATCGCTCGTCGTCGTCGTCGTCGCTTTCCTCCCTTGTCTAGGATAAAAGATGCATAATCTGCAACCGTGGACTAGTTCCCCCATACCTACCCTACCATCACGAAGCATATCTACTACAAACCTCGCTCTCTCTATTCAAAGACAATGTGTGTAATATTTGGAGTAATGTCTATATCATTATTACATTACATATTTTCAGAGAAAATTTTTGTATTTCTTCCTCTCTGGAATAATATCACTCCAATAGTGTAGCATTTATATATACAACGACTTTTATGAGGAAACAAATGTGCATTATACCGACCTAACAGTTATTACGACGATTATGTGTTGGTGGTTGGTTCTGTCATCCTGCATTATAAAACTTCTGCTGAAGCGAATCAGACCAAGAATGAATGAAAGCAACTTTCATCAGTAGCATCACAAGCAGCAGCTCCTCTTGAGATGATTTCCTTCTCTTTTAAATATCTGATAACGTCTGTCAAGAATCCAAGGAGCTACAGCTACAACACAAAACAAAAAAGCCTTTCATATCTTTGCAATATCCCAAAACAAAGTACAGTCCTCGTCCTGCGTTTCATAATCCCACTTTGCCACCCCGTAGCTGTAGTTATCTCTCAGAATACTTTTTTATTTATGCACAGGCACTGCAGCGCATATTTTCACTTTCATCGCAAAGGATTTAAATAATGGACCAGAAAGAAACGAGGAAATTTCATACTTTTGAATTTTTATGAACATATACTTCCGTCCTAAAATAATAAAAAATTGTATTTTGATTACCGTTTTTGCTGAAAATGGGAAATAGGACCCTCCCTTGTGCCTCACTTTTCAAACGTGAAAGAAATAGACAAGGGAGAATCACTTTGAATTGAATATAGCATTACTGAACGAGATCAGGTAGGTATATCTGATTCTTCTACCCTGGATTTGCGCAAAGAGAGAAAACACCAGTCGTATCTTTGATGAAAAAAAGGAATAAATTTCGCATTGTATATAAATGCCTTTCTCTGCAGTTCTCCGTGATATATAAACAATTTATGTAATATTTTCCTGGAGAAGATCACTGCATACAGTTTTAAGCACTGCGTTTTGTACTTGCTGTCAGTCGACAAAAAAATGTAAGCGAGACAAAAAAGTTTTTGCTCGGGAATTAGCAGTCGGAATTATGTAGGAGTAGTTGTAATGTTCGTATAATATATGTTTGTAGCCCATCTTCTTTGTTCGTATCTGCAGCCAGCTACCACATTTTACTGGGTACTGCTGATGGTGCCTTTTTATGGTGGTTCCGGGTATGCATCTGACAAGGAGAAAGCAAACTCGTTGAAAGTCATACTGATAAATGCTTAACTATTACTAACTTTTGCAGGCGAACCAGTTTGTCCCGTCGTGGCAGTTCGTTTTTGGTACGCGCAGTGATCATGTTTTTGGTTCCTTGCAGAAAAAACTGTTTTCCTGAGTAAGTAAACCAGCGATGAGAATAGTAAAAACTGCGCAGAGTTGAAGTTAAAGTTGTGGAATAAACTTTTGTAGTAAATTAGCCAGAGACGGCGACAACAACGTACTTGTACCATCAACTATATGTACTACCACCAGTGCACCCCCACAACCCTACTCAATATAAGTTGCTAAACTGACGGGGAGAGAAAGCAACTTGTAACTTGCTACTACGACAAAGTATCAACTGAACTGTGCCCATAAAAATACATACCTATCTATTTTAAGCAATACCGACGAGGCAAATAAGCACAATCAGTCGAAAGTATCCATTTTCCCAGTTACCATTTGAAAACAGCAAAGTATTAGAATTACTCTAATTGAGTTCCACCAAAATGTATTCCAGACAATAACATGAACCACTATGAGCTTTATTTGTCACATCACAACACAAAGCGTACACTTTTAAGCACACATTAAGCCATAGATCAACATCGTTTTTATAAAATGTAGGTATATTGTGTATAAATATATATAAAGGAAAATGCAGAATGAATGACAATAAAAGGTCCATAGCAGTAATTGAACTTTCCTTATTGAAACGCGCAAGAAGCTTAGAATGCATTGTACGAACACGCTCTGCAATTTATTTGCAAATTTTTATTTTCATTTCGGTTTTTGAAGATGAATGTAATTTGTTTTATAATGGCGTGCCTTAATTTCTTTAAAAGCAAAAACATTGTAAATATGTTTCTCTTTTTTTTGTTGTGTAATTTTTTAAATGAAAGCGCGAGTTTATTTCAGTGTCGATGATGAATGTGTGCACCAGCACTATGAATGGGTAAAAATAGACTCATTTAAATATCCCCATACTCCTCCACCATTGCGTCTGTTAATCTTCCTCTTTATGCGTGTTTTTGAAATTTTGTGATTTGAAGTATTGTGATGGGTGGAGCAGTAAACAGACATCTGCTTCTGCTATTTAAATATTCACTTCGCATTCTCAGTCTCAGTCCTTTTATGCATGCATTTACCGTTTTTGTTCACTTAAAAAGCACTCTTTCGTAGTACGTATTATCTAGGTTGTGGGCTGTAGTATACACACGGAGAGAGAGAGAGAGAGAGAGTGATGATGACGCGATGAGTAATATGTCATTCAGGTCGATGAGATGTCGAGCAGTGTCCAAACTTGTTGTAACAGAACCCACATATAGCTATATAGCTAGCTAGCTACCCCAGGTAGCAACGTAGAAAATTGTTTGCGGATGCTCTTATTTACGTTTGCCACGTTGTAACTTTACTCCAACTAACTCCAGCGTAAATTTTCAGTTTCGGTAAACTCAAGCATGAGTTTAGATTTTAAATTAATACGGCAAATCTCTGATGTCCCCATACACTTTCCCGTTGGCATCTGGTGTACTCCGAAACCGACCAAGCAAGCATTTGACTTTATGTGTAGAGATTGCATAATTTGAGTAGAACTCTAAATGGAAAGGAAACATGAACAGAACAGCCATTTATTGAAATCACTGCGCTATAACCGGGCCACTTACTGATTCTACTAACGTTATCATTTACATCAAAATTTCTAAAATCTTACTCCGTCTCTCTGTGAGTGCCAGTGGTGGGTGACTAGCACTGCACTATGCTACAAGTACAAGGCTTCCATAAAAGCAAACAACTCGTGTAGTAAAGTTACTAGATATAAAAATATTCTTCTTCTAGTTCGACGTCAAGTCACATAGTTGTTCCCAAGTTTTAGCATGGTCAGCAAGTATAAACAGAGAAATTTTCTTTCGCATTGAAGAGCAAGGTCCTTTCACCACACTCCTCGGCATGCATCATTATTCAATGGAACGTTTGCCTGTAGGAAGAAACGAAGCGAGATTTGACTCTTCCAAGGTTCCGACCATCATAGTTCCTCCATTACAACTATAATGTATGTACATGCAGTGCATGGTTTGGTGATGAATTGCCATTTTGGGACTGTCCAAACAAAACATTCCTTAAGTTTATCGACGACGACGGAAGCAAATGTTTCAGACTTGTGAGTAGTAAAAGCTAAAGAGAATACGCTACTTTATCAGGTCATCATCATTGTCTTAACTTTCTTATAATCCCCGGGAATGCTGAAGGGGAAGGGGTAATGCTTGTTTTGGAAATATTTGGAACGACGATAATTTTTGGGTCAGGATGTTCACAATGGTAATGCAGAACGACATGTCGTCGCAGCTGTGCTTTCCTTATTTAAATAAACTTGCATACGGTATGTGTCGAAGAAGTCTGTTAAAACGGAAATGTACTTGCATATGTCCACACACACACATGCATGCCGTGTAGAACTGAAATTTTCCTAGGATTTTTGGTCACGTTAGTTAATATTGTAAAAGGAAATACGGCGTGAAATGCACTACTACATTCTTTTCATCTTCAAGTGAATTTCTTACTTTTGTTCTATGACAGGGTATGTTCTGTCCTAGATATATGTCACTTTACTCGTAACTGACACTTTGGTGACAGATTGCTTCTCAAATGATCTTGGAAACATTGGGTCATTAGGTTTGTACTTGTACGAATGTGAAATTACCTTTAATGTGGAGGTGAAACGATAACCAATAATATTTAAGGACGAAGCTCAAACATTTGGGGGTCCTCAAATTCCTCCCATGTTTAGAAGTTATGACAGTCAAAAGTACCCATTACAAACAATTAATTACTATAATAATCTTAATCTTAGTATATTCCTTTTTATATCCGTAATCGCAATGCAGAAAATGTGTTGCAGTCAAATAGACCATGCGACCCATTAGTTTTTACTCACAACTGGCTGGCTAAATATGTTGATTACTTCAATTCTACTTAACTTGTAATATCCGATAAAATTTTATTCAACCCAGTTCTCTCGCCGTTCGGTTTGGGATGGTCAATCGTCTTGCCCTATGACTCTCTGGTAACGTGTGTAAGTTGACTGCAGTATGGCATCACTGTTGTCATCAAAATCTCTCCTATTCTGTTCAAGGCCAAGTACCTATATGTTTACTTTAGTGTGTGGTTCAGTACGTTATAGGTTATACGTTACTTAAGTTAATAATCTGTGTCATCGTGATTTTCTGTAACAGTTGTTCTCCTATCTGGGCTACAAAAACGGTACGGTGGTTGTGTAAGATTAGAATAACACATTACGAGTGCATATTGGTATGTACATATGCATTGTACGTTTTATGTCCCATCCCAGTTCCCTTTGACCATCTTACCTTTGGCTAGTAGTAGTTGTTTCTGTGTGATTGTAAAATACCTAAGTACGAATATTAAAGTGAACGAAAATACCATATATATATTATATCACATCATCTGTAGGTGGTGTACTGATTGAAACTGAAACGACGAAAGCACTCGTGTTGATAGTTGTGCCAAAAGCATAAAAGGAGACGAGTTTAGAGAAGAAAAAAGCAATAAGCAAATTGACAATGTATTTTTTTCCATTGAGCTCATGTTCATAGCCCGTTTCAGTTACCATCATCATCATTCAATTTGACTTGCCCTGCTCTGCTGTATGAGTTTCCCCCTCCAGGCTGTACAATAAAACTTTTTTGGTAGACTGGGATTGACAGAGATTCGAAATGCATTTTAATTTTATGATTCGATTTGCATATTCACTGCACCGCATTCTCTTCACAAAGTCATTATTACATTTTAGTTAGGTACCATACATTATTTTTCTTTTCTCTCTCTCTCCCCCTCTCTTTCTCGCTCAAGCAATTTATGGACCTTGTTCTAACTTTCAGTTTTAAGCGTCAGAAAGGTTAGTTACACGACATGAATGCCATGCCATGTACCTGTGTGTGAGTGTGTTGTACCTATTCGCATGATGAGTTGACGACGACGAGAAAGATTTGGCAATAGAAAAACAGTTGGATATGAATGTGTGGGGAATTCGTTTGAATCTTGCCTACCCTACCCTCTCAACTGGGACAGGATCATTTCCTCCTCGTTGTCATCTTTCTAAAATAAAAATACTACATGTGTGCAGATTTTAACAAGATGTTTGAAAACCTAGGTTTTATGCAACGATAATGATAACAGATTAAAGTCCATTTGCATTCAGCAGGGTTTATTCAGGTGAAATGGATGTGACTGCTGATGATGTTTGTACCAGTGCCATTTGTCAATCAGCCCCCAAACCCACCACAACCAGCTAGTCAAGCCTTTTTCTTTTTTGTCATGAATGGGCTATTGTCACTTTTTTGTTGTTGGGGAGTTGAGACTCCTGTTATTATTATCGTTACTATTATTATTATGATTATAATCATCTTCAAAGAAGTAGAATAATGTTCTTCTTTTAAACAGCTGTCAGTCTTCTTTTTTATTTTTCATGGACTATGAGTGAGTAGTAGTAGTCGTACGAAGAATTGCTGATCAACCGGCCATATTCAAAGGATATCATATATGTTTTTTCTGAATCTGATATGGCATACTGGTTGATTAACGTTGCTCATTTTAGCATTTAGGATTCATTTTGATTCTTATTTTGCTGATTAATGTTGACGGGAAAATTGTCGAGGCAAAGAAGGTCATATATTACATATAAGCAAGAAAAAATAAGAAAGTTTTTTTTTATAAAAACAGAAACGGGATGAGTTTTCACAAAGCATCTTGTATTGTACAAAACATCAACAAATATAATTTTTTGAAATGAAATGAATGGATGGATATATGGCGGTAGCATATCATAATAACTTATCAAATTGACGTTTTAAAAATTCTCAAAGCCAAATTGACTAGGTGTGGCTCGTATGCACTACATTGTCTCAATTTTTCTATTTTCGCCAACTGTCAAATGATAGATGAAAGATGGTTGCGATTTGAGATATGGTATGCTACACAAATGCTGTATATGATGGTAGTTAATAGTTAAGTTATATAGTAACCTCTCTGTGAGACTGAATAGTCTGAATCTTGATGTAAACGTTTGGACTTTTATTTTGCACAAATGTTCCTTCACAATTTGTTTTGCATGATGATTATGTGCGATTTAGTAGCTGTTGTACATTTTGTACACACAATAGGTTCGAAAAGAATCCAATTGCTATTTTGATGGAAACAATAATATATTATGCAGTTAGGGAGGCAGTATGCCCACAGTCAACTTTGCACACAAAAGAGTCACCGATAATCTGATGCATAACGTTTGTATTAATGGACGTCGTCGGCACGCCGGTTTGCCTTCGGTCATCTTAAATGTCTTAAGAGTGGTTTGAATTGTAAAAATTGTCATTGATGACCGCGCACTAAAAATGATTAATGTTGTTGCACGGTGCATTGTTGCAAACTGTAATTTGTTATGGGGTTATTTTACAGACAGCCCACAATACAATCAATAGCGTTGCGATGAAGTTCAAGAACAGTTTATCATACCGACAGCCCGTTTATACCCTTTATGCCTGAGAAAACCATTTGCAAAAGTCTTCAAGATCATACATACCTTGGCCAATAGTTTTCGTCTCTCTCTCTCTCTTAACGAAATGGTTTACCAACAAATATACGTTCGTTCATTTAATATGTTTTGACTTGTGATGACAAGAGATAAAATTCAAATTACGAATCAGGTATGCATATGATAACTCAGATAACTCCTGCACTACCACTACCACCATCACTACTTCTGATTTTAGGACAAAACAGGTAAGCTTTATGATGAAGCCACATGTGCCTTTCTGTGCTACGACAAGCAACAGCAGGGCTGCAGAAGTAGCATTGAGATTCGCAAGCGGTCTGATTTTTGATGAATGAATAAATTTAGTCCGTCTCGCGTACCGGTCTCCTTGTACGACGGAGAGAGAGAGAGAGATGTGACGTTGTTGATTAATATAAAAATGTGCTCCTAAATAATTTCAAAAGTTTTGTAGATTATCTAATTCAATCAGATTGTGTATTCCTCTCGTACAACAACTTCATGGTGGCAGGACGGTATAAAGAGTCATCAAGACTTGTCTATACCTTTCTACGACACGACACCAAACGCGTTATCCATTTCTGTTTCGCTTCCTTCCTACTTGCCAGTGAGCGACGACGACGACGTCCTTCATTCAAGAAGGCTATATTCAAGCGGTTTGTTTGACGATTTGCTCTGCATCAGTGAACTGAACACAGTTCCGAATTATACCATCATGTTTTTCTGTGTAATCCATCACACTTGGTTGCTGTAATACTGTCGGCTGAGGAGAGGTTCTCACTCCTTAAACCCTGAACCGGGTAGGCTACATTGTTACTTGACGTGTAATGCATTGCGACTTACCCCCTCGAAAATATATCTTCAAATATTACGATATATTTATTTCTAGAGTGGTTGCGGCTGGTGGTGGCGAGTTAAGTGGGCAATTTTTGTTCATCAGGAATGATTTTAAGAATGAAGTCATGACAGGCTCTCGTATTTTATATTTTATCCTGTTACGCTCGCTTGGTTGACCATTAGTAGTGGTAGTGGTAGGTATAAATATAGCCTGCAGGTGTAAAAGGTAAAGTTTATAGTTTCACCCTGCGGCCACTTTATAATTAATCCATCTGTCATTGCTGGGATTCGTGCTTTCAGTATGTGTAATATGTTTATCAGGAAAAGGATCTTGGCAATAGTTTTTTCGTGCATTTGCAAACTTCACTCTGTACTTTTCTTAACCATGGCCATGTAAACATGAGGGTGTGTTGTGGACATTGAGTAATGAAATCATTTTCAATTCAATGTACTCATCTCAAATCCTTCTAGGTAGTCATTCCAGGAGAGATAGTATGCATTTTCATTATGTGTGGATGTGTGGGTAGTGGGTACTCAAGATTCTTGCATGCGAATTCTTGGCTCTTTCAAAATGGAAGAAACGCTATTTGTTAGTAGACGAGTAATGGGCTAAGGAATAACCATCGAAATCTTTTCTTGTAGTGCATACACAATTTTACGGACTTTTTGCTTGATTTAGCGTAATATATTCTAATTTCGTTTATGCATGTACATATCTTTTACCATTGACGAGACAACACGTTCATCAAAGAATGCGAGTACATACTTGGATCTGTTTAGCTTCATCCAAGCGAGCGAGAAAGACATGCGTTACTACAACGGCTAATTAATATAAACGCTGGCGAACACAGAGACAGCGTTGTTGCTCATATTATTTAGCTAAAAGTTCCTAGTAGGTATGCGTACGTATGTGTATATAAAGTTGCTTCCGCCGGAAAATAAACGAATGCACGGCCTTCCAAAAGTTGAACTTCTGCAGTAAGTCCGACCTTCCGAACGGTATTGTAGAGCATAAAGTAGGAAACGAGGAGTACGATAATGACCAATGACCATGAAGAATGTTGTATAATGTTGTTTCGGCATGTGCACTTTTTATTGTTTTTGTTTACGTAAATTTAGGGCGATTCACAAGTTGACATAATCAGAAGGAGGTAGGGATGTACGATGGAACTAATGACGGAGGTGACATTGCTTCGACAGTATAAAGTTATGAAAGTAAACTTATATAATTGTTATTGCATAGACATACTCCTACTCTGACGCGCTAATTACCGGTTCGCAACGCAAGAATAGGGGAAAGCCAAAATAGAAAAAATAGGACAAAGGTGAATATCACGTGGAATAGGGGAATGAATATATAGTCAATAGTAGAAGGAAAGTCGTCGTTTACTACTGTAAGAACCGACCGACGTGCACATGTATATAAATAAAGCATAATATATTATTATCCTCTTGTGCCACTTGAGACAATCGAATCACCGAACTGCACAGAAACATTACATAATGCATTAGCAAACGACATGACCGCCAGTTGAGTTGCAAAACAAAACGTACTTACTCAAAGTAATTAATTTACATTTGTCAAATGATCCCTGAAGATTTCTCTCATTCATTTACTTGCTTTGGTCCTTTTCATTCCTGTCTTCGTTACCCTCCACCACATCCCTCCCTATCTTGTCGCCGTAGCACAAACCTTTCTGGAGATCTGCCGGGGTAACTTTGTCTCCACATTGCCCTACATTGTGGACCGTCACACAATTGGTAAATAAACTCTTTCCGTAATGAATAACGTTCTGGTGATAATATAAAAGTTGTGCCGAACTCACTCTGCTGCTCGCTGCTCCTAGAAGAAGAGTCATTATATCAAGCAAGGTACAAGTACACATATACATGTCTACGTTTGCTGTATGCCTATTATTGTTCGTGTAGGTGTATAAAGTGAAAGTGAGACGATTGCCAAATGCCTTAGTTTACTAGACGCTGATGATGTGAGGGAAGTTCTGACTCTGATGATAATGAAAATGTGATGAGAGTTACGCGTTATCTTTCTTGCCATAACACTTACCACCACTACATGCGCATTATAATGCTTTCGTGATTATATTCTGATGAGAAGCGTTTCTAAAATACCTCATTTGTCTATACACTTTTGGCATATGATCCATCGAAAACATATCAGCATCCTTCTGTTACACTTCGACCATGTACTTATCGCGTTTGTGGATGCCCAGGATAAAAAGATCAGTTTGCCTGTAATTTAGCCCTTTGGAAAAAGAGATAGCAGTAGTGAGAGTTAGCCCGCTAAACGACAGCATTGATAGTGTTATCTCTGTAAAAGAATATAAAGTGTCCAACTGAGTAGTCGTAGTAGTAATAGTAGCCCTAGTTCGACAACTTCGATCCAACTAACTAGCTAGTAGCAAAACCTAAAACACAGAGAGAATATTGAATATATATTACGGCGATATTGGCTATTAGGACCGTATAATATGCTATTATTATTGCGTTTGCTGGGAAATAGAAGAACTGGAAAAGGCAGTCTGATTATAACTGTCAACTATTCAGAACGATGCACGACTCATCAAAGTCGTATAATAATCGATGCTGCTCAGCGAGTATTTCTTACAAAGATTGCCAAGCCATACGAGTAGTAAGTAGTTTCGCTATAAAGCTTATATAGCGATGGTGGAGCATATGTGTGCATCAACTTGGTTTGAACGGGTGTGGCGTCATCATTACCAACACCATTATATTATTACAATCATTACTCTCATTACATGCATTTTAGTACGTTGTGAGAAAACGGAGAAGTAGTAACAGCAAACGACATCATATCAATGTACCGTATTACAAGACAAGGCACCATTTTTTTGTATGGGGAGCTGCACGTTGTAGTATAATAATATGTACATTTATAATTTGAAGTTTTGCTCACTCAGGACTCAGTTTTACTCATTATTATGCATGTATGTGTTTAGTTGATGGTACGTAAAAGTACATTTCATACATATACAAGGGCAATTTACTTTATAATAAATAATGCTTTTTATTTAATAACATCGATCATCGCACATTCAAAGTTAGAGAGAGCGTCACATCTTGCATACTTGAGCTTCGTGACTACATGCATCATTACTCTTGTCATTTTATTAACTAGTGGTGGTGGTGGTGGCCACCATCGTCACACACACAAAAAATTGTTAGCGTTGCATAATGTGATGCGTTCGTAGTTATAGTCCAAAGTTAAGTACTACTACTAAATAATTGCATTGATGTTGTTGCTGTTACCCTTGCTTCTCCGAAAGTTTCCTCTCTATGAACTACAACTAAATGCCACCAAACAAACAGCACAGCAGCACGGTCTTCTCAGCTTAAAGCTGAATAGCACTTTTTTTCTAGTGCGTCGTGTGTTTTATTAATGGCTAGTTTATAGGTTTATAGTTCGTAACATGAGGTTGGTGGTGGTGATCACGATGATGATGATGACCGACCGGCAATAATGTAAGTAAGAATGGTTGTACATGATGCGTCACGACGATCATCATGAGGATGAGGATCATCATCAAAAACAACGTCAACGTGATATGTTTGCGTTTGCATGTGCATAGAGAGAAAAAAAAATTCTACCATCAGCGTCAAAAAAATAAAATGTTAACAATGATACAGACAGCTATGGGGAACGAAGCATTTGTAAAAAAGCAGCATTTTTGCAAGATGAGCTGATAGGGAGCTAGCTGTTGTAATCATGTAATGGAGGAGTCCAGTCCAGTTAGCTAGGGAGCAGTTTTAATGGTTTGTTGTTACACGACGGTTTTTTGTACGGCAGTATTCATTCATCTGGCAAATAGGTGTTTAGGTACATTAACGTGCTGCGTCTCATAATAATCCTCGTTTTATTATTACTTAGTAGGTATATAACGTACCAACACTACCGTATAGCGTGTTTATGGGTGTTAATGGTAATAATAATAATGAGACAACAGGAGATAACGTATCGAATCATCATCATCTTGGTCTGTTTCATGTACGATAGTTACTGTCAGTTTAGTACCACTTTGAATTCAAACGAACATTTACCACATAGCTGACTACATAATATATTTTTTTACTAATTCTGCAAATTTAAATGGCTCACACAATTTCCAGTTTTTATCGTGTCTGAGCTCATTTATTTCAGATGGATACTGTGTGTGAACCGCGTGTATTTGTGACTGCATGAAATTGTGGTCTGCCTGAAAATCACCAGTTTTTACCAGGGATCTTTAAAACAACAGCAGGATTTTTCTATAGCTTTTGATGCTCTTTTTTGGATCATCAAAATAAATAGTGTAGATTGCGTGTAGTTGGGTATCATATTTAATAACTCCATGTTTGATACCGTGCTATTTTGCATGGCAGCAGAACTGCCATGAGGTACAACGAGATTTATAATACAATTTACTCAAAACATAGGTTTTGTTTGTAGGTAAACTTTTTTTGTAACCAGATGTTTCATATTTTTGACAGGTTTTACAATCATTATAATCATCTTTGTAAAAATTGTTTCAAAAGAATGAAAGCCAACAGCAAAAACAGTAATACATTTTGCTGGTTACGCCGACAAAGATTTCTCTCTGCCTGGCGGGCCATGTAATGTACAGTTTTATTTTACCACCAGCAGCAGCAGTGGCAGCCTTCTGGAAGCAAAGCCCAGTGAACAGATTCAGCTTTCTTTTTGTTTTTCTTGGGGTGATCGTGTTGCGTTCTACGTTTCCTCACTGTTTATTGTATTACATCTACTATTTAATAACAACCCAAAAGAAAAAAATATGCCAGCAGAAGGGGAAGCTGCTGTGCACTACTACAAGCTGAAAAAATGTTTAACCAACGTAAGCGGAGATTGTAGGAAAATGTTTGGTGAAACGAGCACCAGAGGAACTTGATTTTGCAACGTCGGCATTTTTCTAAACCGCTGTTGCTGTTGCTCGTGCAATAATCTGTGTACTTAAATATTTATTATGACTTTTTGGAAACAAGTAAAAAGATTAAACCGAGAGTGAGCCCCGCGTACTCATTTAAACTATTTACACAAAAAATATACGACTAACTATAAATGCCAAGATAATAATAATTACTACACAGAAACGTTTTTCAGTTAAGTAAATCTTCTCTATCTTTCCGTCGAGAGTTCTGGCGCATTACGTACTTTGCAGTCCATTCGAGTCTGAAAGAGTGGCAGTATATTTTTTAAATTCATGCACTTATTATAATCCACTGAAAAACGACCATTAAAAAGTGCATAAAACATTTTTTTAAACAAAAAAACTAACGAGCCTTCAAACTTTTGGTTGTAAGAGTAACAGTAAGAGCGCGACGGTGGTAGGATGCATAATAAAAAGGCTTGGTATATATTGGAATTTGGCATTACTACACACAACTACTTTAAAACTGATTTTTATTTTTATTTTTTTAAAAACTTATTTACTCTTGCCCGGCTTTGCCAACCAGTAACTGCTGCTGCATGTATGGACCGACTGAATCAATGTTTAAGTGTAATGCACTATTTATCTGTCTGCCTGCGTGTTTGTGTGTGAGTGTACCGTGTGTATAATGCTATATCTGAATCTAGTATTTAAAAACAACTGGTTCTTCTTCTGCACCTCTTTTCAGAGATAATTTCTTTTAAACTCTCGTGTTTATTCAGGCGCAGTGCGGCGGCAGCAACATCGTCATCATCATCATCATCATCGCGTTGAGAAAAAAGAGTTTTTTTACTTTTGAAATGCCCATCTCATCTCGCTCAAAGATATGATGCAGCACAATATTATTATTACGACAGTAGTAGTACGAAAGAATAGAGGAAAAACTCATATTGTTGTGCGGCCTTCTTTTTTGCATTCAATTTACACGTTATCTTCTACGTGCATTAGTAGGACTGGATTTTTGTGCACAGAAATATCAGCTTCACCATCAACAACATTGAACATTATCTTCGTCGTCGTCACTTATCTCAAAAGTCGTTATTGAAGTTTTTAGCATATTGATTGGAACAAAGTTCTTGGTGTTGTCTCTCCCTCTGCGCTGCTATTGCCGTGCTGTTCTTGTGGTCCTGCTCTGCTACTTCTTTTTATTACTACCAACAAGTATAATATTTACAGATAAAAATCATAAAATCATCCTAAAATATATAATATAACGCGCTCCTCTTCTCTCTATTATTTTTATTTTACTTTTTCTGAACAAAGAAGTTGTAGCTGCTGCTGCTGCTGAAACCAAACAGAGGGTTGTTTCATTGTTGGCATTTTCCTATTAATCCCACACTATATCAACACTATCACACACGACATACTAAACATCCCTGAGAAATTGCGAAATTCCTTTTTAAAGACTACATTTAATATTATTATTACCAGTGCCTATTTGTAAAATGGCGTGCCGTGCTGTTCGTGGTGGTGGTGGTGGCAGAGTGGGTTGTCTACTCTTTGGATTTTTCGAGTAACTTTCTTCTCTTCTTCTCTCTTCTCTCCGCATATTATATTGTTTATATACTAACGACGTGTTCGCACTTTTGTTACGTGATACGATACAAGCGGAATCTAAATCCTTACAATTAGAGTAAGTAGCTGCGACGAACCGACCGGCTTTTTGGTTTTTGCTGTGGTGGCAGCTACTACTTTTGACTTTTGACTACTACAACCTGATCGACATCTAAAAGAATAAAAATGAATTTCGTATTCCGTGAAACAGTAGGGGCAAATCTGGCTAAATGCATTTCAGACCCATCTTCTCATTCTTCTTCAGCAGATTCTTGAGTCAGTGTGAGTGTGTGTGTGTTGTGTCTTGTTATTGTCTTTGTCAACATAATAAAGCAAATAGCTATAGTGAGAGAGAGAGAGAGAGAAAGAAAAATGACTTGGGTTCGAGTTCTTGTTGATGTTGTTGCTTCTGTACAAGAATGAGTAAAGGGTTATAAGAGAATTGATTACGTTTTTGTATTGTTATTGTGGTTTGGTCAGTTTTTGACTACACACCAGTGTGGATGCACGCATGATTATGAGTTTCTACATCATTATCATCAATGTAGACGGAGTGTGCAATCCCTGAATAATGATATAATACGTAGTATGAAACGATGTGCTGCTGAGTAGTTGAGTGAATAATGTGGGTTTTATTCAACAAGTGAGGTTGCACTGAATTTTATTGAAAATAATGTTCTGCTAAATTAGCCGACGATGATACTGATTTGCAACATTTTTTCCTTTGTGCTATCATCATCTTCAGCTATTTATTAGCCACGGAGAAATAGTTTGTGCGTGTATCTTTTAAGATTTGTGGAGTTATCGATTGTTCTGAAAATTTAATTGTATGTTACCTTTTCACGTAACAGCGTTAGAAAAAAGTGCTCGTTGGTACAAGCAGCGGTTTCATTAATACGTACGTACTGGGGTGGATGTCGTCTTTTCTGGCGAATTTGCCCACTAAATAAATGACCGATGGATCTGTTTTTTTTGTGCGAGGAAAAATAGTTAAACAGACAACTACAATATTTTATCACCGACAGCAAAAAATTGCAAGTTGTTTGTGATCAAGATCATGATCATTATCTGACTTTTACAGAGGGGTGATTTGTATGTACATAACCAGCCGGTTGTACTGTGGTTGCTTTTAGTGTAGTTTCGTGGTAATTAGTCAAGGTTATTTCCGAGATTCCCTGTTGCGCGAGGGGCAATCAACATTATATAACTATAAGGATGATAATTATAGTAATGTTGGTGATAAATATGGAGTGAAGATGTTAAAAATGTAATCGTTTTGTCATGAATAATTGCAAGAAGTTGTAGTGGTTTTGGTGGACACCGTTGTGGACAGAGTAATGCCGACGATTAAAAAGTGGTGAATGCTTAGAAGAGTGAGATGAGATGTACCTACTTGGAAACCGCGAACGCGATATATAAGTTTTGTAGTTTCGTGCATTCATAAGGGGATAAGGGGATTACGTATAAGGTCACGTAGTCGTTGTGTAATACTAGCAAGTCATAAGTGTAAGTGGAAAGAGCGAAAGCTTTGTTCCACTCTATGTTTCATGAAATGCAAACTCAAAACGGTATAAGAGTTAACTCAATATTAAATGGACATTTCAGTCCCCACTTGTTTACTTCTAGCTGCTGCTGCTGATAGTTGGAGATACCGCGTAGATCTAACATGCAGATTGAACTCCTCCGAAGATCTTACAAGAATTTCGGCTTGTTTGTTGAAAGAAATCTCATTAAGTGTTCATAATGAACATCAGTCATCAGTAGGGCTTGATATTGCATATTTGTGGTGACGTGTTCTCAGTCAAAAAGTAATTTTAAAATGGATTTGCTGGAGATTCCCGGACAAGAGGAGTAAGTTTGGACGTATTTTGCCTGATATAATTAAATTTGTTCATGTGATCGTTGGAGTTTGCGAGTCACGACGACCAATTTGAATATTTTAGCTAGTAATTATATACAGAAGACATACGTATACGTATGTTATACGTATTCATTACCGAACAGCAAATTAATCTTAAGTGTGTATTAAGAGCATATTGCTGCTGCTACTTTGCCACCAAACAATTTACCTAAATTATAGTGGAATCTGTTTCAAAATGATGTTTCTTTATTTTGCAGGCGTAAGAGGCCAGTGGGGAAAGGGCTATGGCTTCAGTCGGTGCAGAGGATCTCTCAACGAAAGTTTGACTTGGATGATACTATGATTCAAGAGGTAATATTTATCTTTCCTTCTTTTCCGGAATGCACCTCTCTTGTGCAATATAGATAAGCTAAGGAAATTAGGTGGTAGGATCTAGTTCTTCCGCTTACGATGTATAAATACCGTTATAATACAGCTTATATGGTATAAATTTACATAATTATGTGTATAGTCCAGTTTTCCTACGGTATTAATTCTATTAATAACACATTGCAAAAATTCATCTACGGAAGAATACTTTTAATTTAGAAACTATCATCTGTAAAAGTTTTCCATTTCTATGCAATTTTTTGTGTCAGTTCCTTTTTGAAGCTTTAACCTTATATGAATTATATATATATCGCCTATTTCTGGCTTCAGCACTTTTCATTCCTTTTCCTTTGTGTCGATACCAAAAATTTAATATATTAATATAATCCCTCCTATAAGGAAAACTAGTTTGGAAGCCCGACAAAAATGTTGAGTATGTATATAACTACAGCGTTTAGGTATTAACCTAAAGTTTGTCTTTCTTATTTTAAATACATTCATGACAATATCTACAGAGTTATTTGACTATAATATAAAAAGTCATTTTCTTCTGTATATTATTTTCGAAGGCTTAAAAACTCAAATGTAATATTTAATGTCTGGTGTTTGTACATCTTTCAGTGGTAAGTAGTACTACATGTGTTTTGGCATGGTAAATGCGCGATCGCTGGCTACAACTGCGTGAAAGACACGCCAGTTTAAACCAAGAAAATGCGATTGTTAGTTTGCTGTTGCTGCAATTTTATGACTTCACTGGACTATACTATTACAATGCAAATATTTTTTCGTATGAAAAGGAAACGACTGGCGGTACACAGCAAAAAATGGTTATGTACATGATAATAAAACAGAACTCTAGCCACAGAGCCGCCCAACAAGCTTCCGTTTTCTCGTTTTATTCTTTTTTGTGTGTACGAAAACTTGTTACTTGAACGTTATGGGTACTACTGCACCAAACATAAATTTCCATCATCTCTTGACTTCTAGTTTTGAAGCCACGACTTTCAGTAATTTAGCTCATCGATTATATTTTTTGAATGTTCGTTTTGAAAGCCTGGCATTGCTCACAGCCTGGTTTGTACAGTCATTCATCTGCGGTAATTTTTCAATAATGTTATACAGCCCGGATGCTTAGTTTACGAGAGATAACTCGTAAACGGGATAGTTTCAGTAGTTTTGACATAAAATCGGTGTATTCAACATTACCGAAATGAGACTCAATGGCGAAGACAAAATGACATGAGTTTTGTGTGACTAGTTCCCTGTTTCTCTCCCTCTTGTTGAATAAGTCATTTTCTTTTAACAGCATGTACCACCCATCAACTTCCAACAGCCAACAAAATCCTGGCCTTTTGCCGCTGTACGTTGCACATTTTCTACCAACCTTTCAACTAAGAGTCATTTTCAAGTTTTATAGTCTCATTATTATAATCTAATGCATTTACTGCATTTTACCAAAGTTTTATCTTCTTCTCTTTTGTATGAAGCGGGGAGTTGTCAGCAGATTTACATGAAAATTTCATGTCAGCCTAGAATCATTTATGATTGTCGTGAGAAAACCCATAAAGACACTTTATGATGCTGAATCAGTAGGATAGGGGAGAGGTTGGAGAGGCTATGAAATTACTTGTCAAGTTGTATTTATGATTATGACAAAGCAGCAATGCCAAGCGCAGAGAATGTGCTCATGATTAAGTTTCCGGTGAGCTTTCACCTTTTTTCACAGGCATATACTTCGACAGCAATAATATCCCTATAAAATCCGCTTTTAATCCCTATTTGCTACTTGCTCAATTTATTCCTTTCAAAATTATGTAAATATATTAATAATAGCTCAACTCCGGGTTAGTAGCATTTCAGATTGATATCTACGTACATATTAGTCAATTTAGAAATAAAAAAAATCGGCACCTGGGACGATAGATTGGTGTTATACGTGGTCAATATAAAGCTACGCACTCTCCGTGCCTTTAATCGATGTGAATGGACCATTCTTGTTTGCCGTTTCTGTAATAAATATAATTAATGATGGCCCAGCGTCAATGTCTCTTATTACTGTAACATTGGGATTATGAGACTGTCTGGGACTATAAATTGCCCAGATTTCATGTAAAAGTGAAAGCACAGTGCACCACTTTGCTGAAAGCAAAACAATGAGCAAACCATCTATGAAACCTAACCTCGTGGTTACGCACCAGCACCAGTATGCGTTGGTGCTAAATGTTTGAAAATAGAGATGTCAAAACAATACATTATCAATCTTCGCCTCAATTGTTTTTAAGAAAATGTAGCCCACTGTGTAATATAAGGCAATAAGACTCATTCATGTAAGTATCCATAATCCATTTTGTTATTGGGCCATGAGGGAGCTTATTGTAGGTGATAGAGAATGTAAGGAAACGCACGTTGACGAATCGGTGGTTAATGGCAGCTAAGTAATGCTTTTATGATGAACATTGCAAACGCGCAGTGATTGTTTCGAACGGCACATTAAAACAATAATTTCCGTATGTTTATAAGACAATGAAAAACCGTGTAGGTAGTACACTACAGATG
Organism: Callyntrura sp. NNG-2020; assembly: GCA_027744055.1. Classification (NCBI taxonomy): domain Eukaryota; kingdom Metazoa; phylum Arthropoda; class Collembola; order Entomobryomorpha; family Paronellidae; genus Callyntrura; species Callyntrura sp. NNG-2020. Next base: position 19,628 of record JAHZNE010002287.1, read on the forward strand.
AGAATATCGTTGGCAGATGAGAAATTAAAATGGCGTTGCCTTTGTTATGATCTTGCTGACTCACTATCCAATTATTATAGTTTTGTACAACTGGATATTTTGTGTTTTTCTAATAGGGACCGTTAGTAGTCATGAAATTAGCAAATCTTGCCGTGTTGGTTCTTATTTACCGTAACCATTAACGGGATTTTTTATTGGGATTGGAATTGGATTTGGAATAACCATTTTAAACCCCCCTGCTATTATCTTTGTTTTATTTTATATTTTCAGGATAAGGCTGCAGGTGACGAAGCAACGACATCATTTATCACCGGTTCCAATAATAACTGGGGTCAAGTAACCACACCACTCATGTCTTCATGTGCAACTGACGGATCCGGTGCTTCAGGCGCTGGTTCCAACAAAAACGGAGGTGGTCCTGGGGACGGAAAGGGCTCAATTTTATGCAACACATTGGGCAAAGGAAAGAGTGCCGAAGAAGATCCTGATGAGGACCCTTTATCTGAATGTGATGCCATAATGTATCGTGGAATATATTTGCCTACACTTACCAACCGATTCCGAGACAAAAAAGTGGAAACAGCGTACCAACGATATGCATGTCGCCAGGTAGGTCACAATTATTTACTTCTATTTATTACTACGTTGCTTGCAATTTGCAACCTTGAAGCCTTTTTGTGAAGCCACCTTCGTATTTTGTGACCTGTCTTGGAGAATTCAATTGACCTGGTGGCTGGCGTTGCTTTGCTTCTTTGAAAATAATGCTTACTTCATTTTTTAGTCGAATGAAATCAATATATTTATTGATTGCCATTCCCCTTGCATCTTTCATTGTAGAAATCCCACTGTGTCTTGGATAACTAGTTATGGTTGAACTAATCGCTCTAATTTTAAATACACGCAAATTGTCAATAGCTATTTCATATACATTAGCTGCAGAACACGTTTGTAATGTAATAGAAAAGTTGTAAACTTTCCTTAAAATTTAGTCACAGACAGTCTGCAGAAAGAAGACTCGAAGACGGTATAAAAAATTGGATAATGATAATGACTGGAGATACATGGATATAAAAGAAAACTTACTTGTTTGTTTGGTGCACACTTCCTACTTATAACCTTATAAGTATCTGCACTACCAAGATGTTCCATTCTATATATCAGGTTATTCGATGTGCTATGTGTTCTTTTCGCTGGCAGGCTGTGACTTTGAATTTTAATGTTGGAAGAGACTTTTATAATGCAATATGAATGCAGAATAGTTGCTAGTGCAGTTGAAAAGTTTTCTTAACACAACTGTTTTTGCATATATTTAGTTATTGCAATTTAGTATAATTTTATAGTACAGCAGTTTTTAGTTCAACAAAATAAGTTGTTTTGGACCTGCATATTCTCTAGTCTTCCCAGACTTACCACCGTGAGCTCCAAAACTTCTTCGATCAAAACTTAGATTTCTCTAAAGATAAATTTCGTTAGCACAATTTTTTTATATTGCGGCCACGACATATAAAGCTTATAACAGCCATGACTAATCATAAGAGAAAGAAAACTGCACTCTGCTCAGAAGGAATGAACCTAGGATTGAATTATATTTTATATTAAAGCTTTATATTCCGTACGTGTAAAGATTATTTGCATGGAAAAAATCACGGGGGTTGAATTCTTATTTTATATGTAACGAGCTTCTTAAAATCGCTTATAACTAAAAGACTCCCACAACGGACATCGTTCTACTAGCTGGCAGGAGCGTAGCGAAGGGATGTGAAGTGAAAGTGATGCAAATTTGAAGTACTTGGATTTAACCGCGATCAAACTGTAACACTATGCTGCAGCGGAAATATAACACCAACGTCATTGGTACCCAGAACGTAACATGAAATGTTTGCATTTTAAAAACATGAACGCATTAATTTTTGTAAAAAGAGTCCTGCTGGGAATATGAGATTAGATTTAAGTATTTTAACGAGAGATAGCAACGCTGAACACCGTTGAGGGGTATGGGGAATACTGCGTATAGTTTTTCAAGTTGGGGCGACGGGGGAAAGATATACCCCTCGGTAAAAAATAAAAAGTACGCTGTAGTTAATACTGAATAGTCGTGTTTCACTTTTGTAAACTTGCGGATACCACGTTTGCAATGTATTTTTCTCGGTTGCTTTGCACAAAGAAGTCATGCTTTCTTACGGTGTTGTAATGTGCTGGTTGTGATGTGGGTGTTTTACGAATTTTATTGTTGGTTGTGGCGTTGCAGCAATGGGAGCCAGGAATACTGCCTATATTGATGTAAAAGGAGTAGGGTGTATGCAATAGGAATGGAAAAAAGACAATGTTCAGCTTCAACCGCATTTTAATAGCCCATTCACTCAGTAGTTTTCTCAGTCAATGACTTTTGTTAGGAAGATATGCCGCGGAGTGTGGATGTTGCATGGCTTGTGGCGTGGAATAACAAATTAGCTTGATCGATTATCGTTTGCGGGTTCTCTGTTGTTTCGAACCTGGAAGACGAAAGGAGAGAGAAAGCATGGTACAAAAGTGCACGTATTAGTGTGCCTGTACCCTTTTGTAAAGTCTTCGGTTTCGCGAATTTCAGGAGCAGGGCTTAGGAGTACATAGGGGCACTGTCCGCAAAAAGTTTGAACTGCATATCTGTACTTCTATTTATCTACCCATTTACTTTTCCTGGTACGCTTGTTGTGCATCCGCGAAAACAAATTGGGTCCTATATGCATTGTCTTGTATATAACATGCATTGTATCTTGTATGGTGTTGCAAAGAGCTATTACTATATACATAATATGAATGATGGTATGTCTAATAATGTATGTATATGTTAATTTAATTGCTAAACGTTGTAATAATAACTTTCTTTTCTTTTACAATTTCCTTGCAGCGTCAAAGGTCGCTTCTGATCGTCAATATAATTGATCTCGTTATAAAACTGGTGACTTCACTTGTGACTTACGTAGCGTATACTACTAATGACAGTGCTAAACGTTCCAGTGGTATACCACCATGTTCCTCAGATGAAGTTATAAATAGAAGTGCTGGTGATAGTTTGTATAAAATTAACTCCTCAAATAGTGATTACGCTAATAGTTATGATAGTTTAAGTGCTCCGCATTCTTCTGCCGACAAGGAAGTCCTCTTGCCATTAATAATCTGGACAATTGTCAGTGCTTCCGCTAATATCGCCTTAGGAATTCTGGCGAGGTGGCACCGATTCGCTAACTCTTATTTGCATCTGGGAGCACTATTGACATGGATCGTTCTCTTTCTCCAAGGCAAGTAAAATGATCACTATCTTTAAGTAATTAGTAGTAAGTAATCCGGTTTTAACTGCAATGTGGTTTTACATGTCCATGTATTCAACCGAAATCCGCGTTAATGGCTGTAGTTTAATCTTAATCTCATTATAATTCTATAGTCAATTGGTGCGTATCCCATCTCTTTAATGTTTGAAAATATAATGCTAGCAACGGCTGGTAGTACCAGAGCTAATATCTTTTGTTTGAATGTGAATGGATGGGGAAAATGTAATCTACTGTGAGTACATTTGTATATATAACTGAACTGCGTTGTGAATTGACCGTGCCATAAGCGATTTGCTCCCTCACAAAGGAAACAGCGCAGATCACTATCTAGTTCTTTTTGTTTCAAATTAAAATATATGTAAGATGCACTGAAATGTAATCGTCGGTAATAGGTGGTGTATGACAGAGAATAAACATGGATGAATGAATGGACGAACATGAATATTACCCATTAATTTAAACAGTAAAGAATTGTTTATTAAGGAAGTTGTTACGTCTGTTTTCCACGTAGTTAAAGTCGTGCTAGGTATCGTTACTGCGCAGTTTTTTTGGTCTTGCTCTGCTCACCTTATTTCTAATATGCAAAAATGTTTAAAAAATAAATTTTGATTCGAGTATATATTAGTAAATGGCTTATCGGTGCCACCCCCTGGTGGTAGAAACAAGATATTAATTATTTAATCCCTAGGGTTTAAATTTGGTACACACGGTATCGATAGGTCAGGATCAGTTGCCTCTAATGGACTACCGAAATCAAAACTTAAATCACTGTTAAATAAATCATAGAGCAATCAAATAAACGTATGTCTTATCAAAACGGGCTTAATGAAAAATGACCATGTGTAGATCTCAAAAATATTAATAATTAGT
>JAHZNE010002288.1:0-31955 GCA_027744055.1 Callyntrura sp. NNG-2020
GTTGTAGCCCCTCTATAATTGTTAAATGTTTACACAATAAAGCCATATATATCCTTGTAAAGACCTTAAATTGGAAAGGGAAGTTATGTAATTAATTGCTCAATTATTCTTTTATACATAATATTCAAATGTTCAATGTTCTACAAATTACAGTGAATCTGAAACCAGGAAATTGTTGGGTCGCCTCGCCAATTGGTTGGCAATTGATAGCGATTTAGATCACTTCTAACCAACCGCTAACGTATACTTGACGAGTAAAACAAAGAAGCAGCGAATGACCAGGTAGGTGTTCTTACTTGTCAGTATATGCTTTAAATTTTGGAGGGAGATCGCACTAGCACTCTTCTTTTTCTGCTCTTTATCCTTGTCCGTATTCCGCAACACAACACATTTGTTGAATGTCCTTGTGAGTTGCTTTCTACATGTCAAAATATAAAACAACTATTTAATAGACCAAGACCAAACAGTGACAGAAGCACTATCATCAGTTGAGTTGACTAATTAGCCTCAGTAAAACATTTCCTCCTCCTGTCCTGACAGCAATCGAGACTCAAAAATAGGATTAGTGGATGTGGATTATCATGAAAGCACTATCAATTGTTACTGTAAACTGTAAAGAGGTACTATCTGTAATCCAATGAGTGAATTTATCGTAGCAAAAGTTTTAATTGATGCATGTGCAGTGAAAGTAAGTAGTCCATTAGGCTCTAGTGGTAATGAAGCTGATGACAATCCGAAGAATGTAACTACAGCTGTGCTGTGCATTAATATTTCCTATTTTCTTTGTTATTGTTACTAGTCATTTGTGGTTGTGTGAGCCGCGAATTTGTATCAAGCAACAGGTGAGTTGTGAGAGATAGCGAACGCCTAAATAATCGAATAAAAAGATAGTTTATAAAACTACATGCAATATATGTGAACAGTTTACATCAGCTAGCATCAACAAATCTGAGTTCCATTTCAAATATGGACCAAATCTTTTGTGTTTGTAGAAACATACATTATATAACTATAATGGAAACAACAAGGGAAGACGGAGTTACCGGAATAGCAAGCTCATTTACCGAACAACATTTAAGCAGAACCCCCATTAAGGAGTTAAAAGTGCGTCTTGAAAGATGCAATGGTATGTTTCAAGCGGAAAATGTTCATTGTACATGATTTGATAATAATTATTGACATGTTTACTCAAATGCAATTACAATTTATTGTTTAATATTATAGTGTTGCAAAGTCCAAGTCAAAAAAAACGAAGCAGAGGTATAGACGTGAACGTGATAGAAGAAACGAAAAAACCTCGTAAGGAAGAATTTATCGCAAGAAAAGAGCAATACATCTTTTTAAATACATTGTTTGGAGACGGTTCCTCAGCACTTCTACCGCCATGTGTCTTCATATGGGGCTCCTTTTCTTCCGGAAAATCATTTACATTGGACATGGCCCTAGATGGGAAAAATTTTCACGTGGTAAAAATACACTGCGCAGAAATTCTATGTGGTCGAAGGGCATTTTACGAAGCCTTAGTAAAACAACTTATTAGCGGCATAAACAAGGAATTAGACTCAAGTTTTAAATGTGAGAGCATTCATTCCCTTTACTCGAATATTTCCATGTATTTTGAGAATCCGGAAGCCAGGTATTTTGTGTTTTTAAAAATTCATCCTTTATCGCTTGTTAAACCGTCCCATGCGTATTTTATTTATTTTATAAAAATTAGCTACGATGAGGAGTGTGTACTGATTTCAAACCTCTAAAATTTACATCGATCCGAGAATTTTCAAACAATTTTTATTTAGCTAAAATTTTAATTTACAAGTGTTTTTAAGCAAATTTTCTTTTGGGAAATTTTGCATTTTGCATTCCTTTATTCTTTAGAATGTCCATTCCGCTATAATTTAGCATTGGTAAGATTTAAATTTGATTTCTAAAATTTGAGCTTTTAAAAAAATTACACTTCTCAGTTTCTTCACTTGTCATTTCTTAAGATATTCCTGCTCCTATGATGTTATGGGGCTTCCATAAGCTTGTTTGTAAAATACGAATAGACTAATCATTAATGTATAACATTTAAAAAGTTATTTACATTTATTTTCATTTTTTGTTACTTGTCAAGTCAAACAAAATTTACATCTACACGATGGTGGTTATCTTGCAAAACCTAAACATATTATATATATTCTGTGTATAATCCAATGACTAATGTTAAATTTATTAATTTACTGTTTACAGGTCAGTTCAACATGTATTTGTTATAAAAGGGGCCGAAAATTTGAGGGGGGACTATGATGACATCCTACGATTTTTAGTGTCCCTGCAAAATATTATACAAGCGTCCATATGTGTAGTCTTTGTGTCAACGCTACCTGCACGACAGTATATGCCAAATTTAATGGACCATATGATTATCCCAGTGTATTTTCCACAGTATACAATGGAAGAACTTATTCAAATTCTAGTACAGCAGCAGCGAAAGAAAACTATATCTGAAAATCCAAAAGTGACATTTTATGCCTTCTACATAAAGATGATTGTGAGCATGTTCTACTACGCTTGTAGAGACTTGCGTAAATTGTCTAGATTGGCTCAAAGTCATTGGGACAACTTTGAAGAAATGGCAGAAAACTTGCAAGAGGTTAATTATACTAAACTTTGGAAAACATTGGAGCCAAAACTTAAAGCTCAATTCTCCAAGCTGAACTCGGCTATAAATTCTGTTAGTTTGACTACCAGTAACTTGACACAGGCGAACACTGCCAAAAATATGGATATGCCTGTAAATGCTAAGTATTTGCTGATCGCATCATATCTCGCAACGCATAATCCACCCACGTCTGATAAACGCTTTTTCGTAAAGTCTAAAGCTGGAAAAACGAAAAAAAGTCGAGTTATAGGAAAGTCTGACACAAAATCATTTGTTCGTGCTTTTGAGCTTAATAGACTAAACGCAATTTTTGGTAGTATTCAAACTTACTGTGACGATAATGCGGTCAACAAAAATAGGAACATCAGCTCTATGAACCTACTAACAACCTTAGTTCAGAACAAACTGATTCAGCATCTCGGTGAAGATTCATTTGGAAATCAAAAGTATAGATGTTTGTTAGATTATGATACAATTCTAGATATAAGTAGGTCTATAAATTTTGAGGTAAACAACTACATGCACCGCTTGTTGTAAGATGAAGAGGAGTGGAAACTTTCGAAGTCTTTCGAAGTAAAATTATGACCATGAACTTTTTCGGTGAAAATGTGAACAGTTTTTGCTTATATGTAGAACAGCCGGCGACTTTTAGTGTTTATTGCGCTTGTGACAATTAAAATATCCTGTCATGCTTATTTATAAAGAGCTGAGTTACATCATTTAGATCATCTATAATGGCCAGCAAGTAAAGTAAATTAATTGCTGCTTAAATATTCGTAATGTAAAAATAACCGATAAAAAATGTTTGCCACCCTTTTCTTACCATGTATTTTAATGTTGAATCACGTCCTGATATTGTAAACGCAAGGTATTACTTACCTACATTCCACTATGACATTGTAAAGTGGAACTCGTTTGTCATCGATTTCGTGCGAAAATAAATTTTAAATTGAAAATAGTTTGTGAACATTTTAGTTTTTATTATCATGCTCATAAATTTTACATGTAATCCTCACACCCATAGAATATACATTTAGAATAGGTATGTGATGTGACACTGAGATCTTGTTACTTAAACAATGCTATTGTCACTGAATAAGCTGAAATGGTACAAATATGACAAACTCGACATAAACATTGAAAGGTTTGATACTATCCTGGATTTCCCTTTTCATTGATATGAACAACTTTTATCATCATTTCATCTTCCGGAAACAGAGATGCGTACGTAGGAGGAGACAAGGTTTCATACTGGGGTGGAATATCGTCACAGGACACTTTCACTTTCCTAAAGTCTATTGAGGAGGATACGTTGCCCTGCAGATTACGTGATATACCGGTTTCCATCCTTGCTAAAGACTGATAATGAGTCTCAGCAATAGAAGTCACAGCTGCAGAACCAGTTTCTAACGATTCCAAATATCCTTGTGCGCCATGAGAGTAGACACGAGATCTGTAAAGTTAACAGTAATAAGGAGTTAATGTTGAGGAGAGAACATGAAGATGAAATCGAAAGTTGTGAAATCCGCAGAGAAGGCTTCGCTTGACTACAAATTAGTTTGATACGTCTTTCTTATAAAGGAAACTTAAGTGGTAGTTTGTTAGTTTGTTGATAGATAAGCTTGTTCTTCTAGTTAGCTCAAAAAAGTTTTTTGAAATCTCAAGTTTTATAAGACAAGCAGGTATATGCATGCTTAGACGACGTAACACTTGCACCTCTTGAATTTGTTACTGGTATGACTTGTGTTAGTCACAAATTTGAGCATGTCGCTGCTACACACTTGTACATATATTACACACAGTACACACTCACGATACAATGCGCATGCAAAATGACAGTAAGTAGTAATGACCTTTTCTGCAGAGAGGCTTAAAAGTTAATAATTAGTTTCGTTAAATTTTCCTTGCTTATGTGCATTTTGCATTCTTCGTGCAAACCTGAAATTTGAATATTTAATGTAAAAATTTGATATTGTTAAACTTGTTGCGGAGGCACTCTTACTCAATATCACTCCCAGAATCATCGCTTGCTCCATCAGAGGTGGACGTAAGTGTCATGGCGGAGACCATGGAGTCTAGGTTTACCGTTTTCTTGTAGAAATGTTTCAAACAATAGAATGCACATGCTATGACGCACCAACAGCCGATAAATAAAATTACAAAGACTAAAACGAGGCCACAAAATGCCACCAGGAGGATCTCTAACAACTCACTCATATCAATAAATGACTAGGTACAAGACGGATATCAGACTGAGAAAAGTTTGTCATCAAACTTTTTACCAGACTTAGCGCGCAGTATTACATGGCTGGCAGTTAATAATAATACTTCTTATGTAAGTAACAGTTAAATGCACCACTGCAAAACAAGCCGCCCCTTCGACGCTACTTTCATTTGATTTCTATGAAAAGTATACAGCACAACATAATGTGCCTCTACCATTGCGCACTTATGGTATTACTCAACCCAAGTTGCAAGTTTTGAAGTTAGGCCATAAGAGAGTAAAAAATACAGCAGAGAGTGGCAAACAAGTGAAAACGACCCCCTTTTCTTGATTTTTTAAAGATGGGGGATTTCCGTGACTGTGTGATTGAGGACTGTTGCCGATGATTATGGTGGTGGTGATCTTCATGCTGTTGGTGCGCCCTAAACCAATAATGACATGTATCCAACAACAGCAGCAGCAAAAAAGTTAGTTAAATGATTCCGTCGCACTTTGGCTACATATTATATCTCTCTGCAAAATTATCCTCTTCAGTTTTCATTAAAATATGATGTTATATTATGCACGGCCATTCAGCAGTGCAGCTTAGATTTACAATCGCACATGTGTGCTTTATTATGTGACTTCAATTCGTGAGGCATTACATGCAACGATATTTTACTTCCTATGACACAATAAGCTTTTTTTAAAAAAAATAGTCAAGCGTTTTCATAAGGAAATGATTCTCTGTGTCTGTTGACGCGAGGATAGTTATTGTTGTTTTGTCTTGTTGTGCATTGTTAACTAATGTTATTTCTCTGTGTACAAGTACATACTGATAGCCAGGGTGAGTGATTAGTACTTCATGCTTTAATGCTACGAGAGAAGAATGACGACGATGATGCGATATTGTAATGACGGGGACGATGATGACGATCATGGTATCATAATGGCCTGTCTGCAAAAATGGAATAGACATTTTCTTATGCATATTGCTATACCTTCTAACCGCTTTAACTGACAAGACTTTTTATAACAATATTTTGGCATTTATTGTTGCAGTCCATAGTCAACATTTATGTTATGTCCCCTGCATTTACTGTCTACAACATTGCATCAAGTTTAAAAATATCTATTCAACATGTTGTCGTTTAGAGATGTATTTATGCGCGCTTATGCAACGAAGCATTATGTTCAATGCTCATCATGCCATACAAATACAATGCTTACGATGTTACTGAAAAAAATCGAAGAATAGGTAGCGTAGGAAGGCACAGTAGGTATACACAATCAATAATAAAATGTGGTTGTAGTTTTATGCTCTCTGACAATGGGTGTACTGCTAGGCTAGTCAGGGTTCAAGGAACGAAATTTAGCAAAGTAAGGAATTTTTTAAGTTATACACACACACGTTAGGTATGAATTAGAATAACAAAGTAGTAGGATATGAGTAAAATATATGATTTGCCGTGATGGGAGATGATCAACGGGAAAAACTTAATTTTGAGAAAAAGCTTATAACGGAACGATTTATGTGCATTTTATTTTGCGAAATTTCTCAACTGCAGACACGCAATTTATTTCTCTATCATACAAAACTAAATCGTCTTTACTGGAATCTTATTTTACTGTAACGTTAACGGTAACGAATGATGGCAAATATATATCGCGTTATAAGAAACATGGGTATCGTAATTCACTTAATTTGATAACAGTGACCAAATTCGTTACTTCAGCTTGGAATGAATTCTGTGCCAAATATCTATGTAATTATACGTCTCTTATTGTTAGACAATAAAGAAGATTAGTCGAATCAAACGGACTTCTTGCTATCTACTATAGCGTATAACAAACAACTGAAGTAAATAATGCGAAAACAATACAAAACAATAGATATGTTTAGGCTATTCAAACTCAAGCTCGTGTTATGTAATAACTTTTGATTGTAGTACTTTTGTAAAATATCGTTCAGTGCAATTCATGTTTTTAGCCAGGAAAATAATCTCTAATAGCTGCTTAAAATACAGGTAAATGGTGAATGGGAAAATAAAATGCTAACGTATAAAATACACTTAAAAGTATATTTTGTGTGACCCAGCTCCAGTGTCAGAAAACATGTATTATATTATGGGCAGTTCGTTCGCACCCGACGTGAATTATACCTATGCTAAGGCGAATTGAATAATTAAGTTTTTGTCCGCAATGAAATGATAAATTATAACTATACGGTAAACTTTTATGCAGAATAAATGAATAAATCTACATGTTTTGGATTTATAGAAAGCAAGAATATATTCATTGCTTTTAAAAAAAATAAATGTAGATTGTAAACTGACAAAACGAAAATTTGAAAAAGGCATTACGAAATTTGAAACATGTTGTTCCAAGTGTCTTATAATGAAGCTTTGTATTTTTGTTTGTAGAAAAGCTTTTGCCATTGTAATTTCTAAGTATACATTTTCACGAGGTCGTTTAAAATCCCTATAAATATATAGACAGCAATTCTATATGATGTGTCATGATGTTTTTGTATATCTATGTAATGCAACCTACAACAACCACCGTTGACATAGAACGTAGCCTTGGCTTACCTACGCTTTCATGTAATACAAAAATTATTTAAAATACATTGTGATAATGCAGTTGTAACAGCACACTTTATTAGGTACAACCGCATTTAATAAAACCATTCTCATTTCTTCGGGGAACGAATGTTTCTAAACGTAACTAAAGTTCATTTATTGAAAGAAACGACCTCCAGTAATTCGTCTAGGTTCTACTCTATTAGATCACATATTAAACTACTTTTGATGAGTAAAATATCATAATCAAGGTTGTTCCTAGCCCCATTACTAACGAATTATTAAGCTCACCTTTTGATTTAAAATAATTCGGTTTCTTCTTGATTTCGGCATGCTTGTTAGTATTTAAACGTTGAATATACCAGAATAATTCCCCCTTAACGATTAATTGCAGCAATAGGATGGGTGCAAACGTAAGCTAAGGTTAGGTTGATCGGTGAATAAATAAAAATGTGTTCGCATAAAATTCTACCCTTACAGTCAAGGACAGATACAAAATGATAGAATAGTGCATTATAAATGAACATTGTAATGCATATGTATATTTAATTTGAACCCCATCACAATTTCGGACTTGTATTGTAGTCAAACTAATTTTATTTTAACAATTGATTTCCATTACATACTATGTTACATGCAAACCCAAGTTAACCATTCATTATAATTTCAATAGCGGACCATTTCTGATTATGCAGTATTATAATTGATTATTCCATTTCAACTGCTGTGTCACTGTGTCAAAAAATCCAGCAGAGCGTCATTGTCAGTTAAATTATTATACAACATAACCAGACGCAGCCAGAATCCGGACCTCGGACGTCCGAATTTAACACTGTCAAGATTAGTACACGTTAACATTTATTTGTTCTGCGCAGCTGCAGTCTGATTATGTGAATTGCATTAATTACCTACACCTCTAAATATCTAACATGTGTGTATACAAGCAATTCTTTTCTTACCCCTTATGTTTAGCTTATTATTATTATTAATGTATGTGTCATGTGTGTGTCATTTGTCAGCTTCATATTACTGCTGACGACAAAACTATCACAATTATATTTTTTTTTAGTTTTACTACACATGCATAATGTGAAATCCTTTGGAGTCATGTACTAATCAGTTACGACTTTCAGTAAGCACCTAGAGCCTCTGTCGTCTGTATAAAAATCCGTACACACAAATATTGGCTCATCATCATCACTATCGCCTAGTTCGCTTCAAGCGCAGCATAGTTACAAAATGACCGTTTTACCTAAAAGGACTTTTGAAATGCTTTTGAACCCCAACTGAAATTGAAAGTTGCATGACAGCTTCTTAAAGTATTTAAAAACATTTTGTGCACCTATCTTCAGTCATTTGGAGTCACGATGAGGGGGTAAGTTTATACGTATGCACGTACTTTCATAAACCCCACACGCACAAGTCGACGTATAACAAATACCTATATTTTTACATTGGCAGTCTTCTCATATGCGGCGCTTTTTAAGTTGGATAGGCATGCATATTATTATTGCTATTATTTATTATTATTATTAATATTATTAGCAAGCTTGCTACACACAACAATGTCCTTTCTCTGTTAACTGCATTTTGAGCTGCCACTAAATACTTGTCGTGTATTTACGATGCACCTACAACTACAATTCTATTGTTCACGTGTAATCAATCTGCCTTAGATAATACTTACCTATAACTAAAGACAATGTGCTATCTGATGCTCATAAACAATGCAATACGTTATACGTGCCCATAATAATGGACTAAGATTAATACTGAAAACTAACGAGACGCTGTATTGTTTTTAGCATGTGTCCTTCGCCACGGTTCAATACATTTGCCAATACCGCACGTTTTTACGAAAACCAAAAACACGTACGCATCTACCTGTCTCTCCACACTGCAGAAAATGACTGAAATCATTCTTCAATGATTTTGCGAACATTGTTGAAGTAGAATGTTTCTAACAATATGCATTTTCCATAATGCTCACATTTGGCATTAACCTAGTAGTATACTTTCTCTCCCTTTTTTAAATAATAGATTGTGTGTCAGAGTTCGACCACATCATGTTCCGATTAATTTAAATCTGTAACTGCTGGTGACAATAAAACATGAAGGCTTACGGTTAATATAAATGAGTGTGTTTAGCAACATACTATTTTATTAATCAATACAAGTAAGTTCTAAACTAACATTCGAAAAATACATGTAAGCAGTTAAAAGCTGAGTCTATCTATCGGTGGTAGTACACCTGGTACAAGTCATACGTCAAAGCCGTTGAACCATACAAGTGCAATATGCAATGCAAAATGCAACCGTTTGTACCGGCACATTTACTTTATACTGCCAATCCTCAATGGGGACAGCTTAGGGACGAAAATCTGTAATAAATTCTATTTACATACGTTTTGGTGAATGATGAATCACTATAGATATGATTAAAATGGAGAATAGCACTTTATTTTATTTTCCGGTATCTATATTTATTACGATTGCTGCACTGTATCTCCTTGCTACAGAATTCATTAAATTAACTACCATAGAATGAAAAAAAATACGAATGAAAATACTTTATGTCTGTGAAACATGGTACGCAACAGTTATTTTATTGATAATATGACCCCAATATATTTGACATCACCTCTTCGGTCCCGTTTCAAATATGTCTCTTGAGTAAAACTTTGAGTTGATAGGATTCAATTCGTTGGACAACATATTGCGATTTTTGGGTACCCATATGACACTATTTTTTGCAAGTCTATTGCTGACTGATCAGGGTTTCACAATTCAATTTCTCCTTTTTAATTTATAAGAGTTCCACTTGTACTAAAAACAAAATCTTCGGTAACCAACGAAATACGGCTTTATTTGAAGACAGATTTTATTTTGTAGAATATAATCATTAATCATGTAATTTTTATTCCTGGCTAATCCGAAACTACTGGTTTTAGTTGTAAACTTGGTTTAAAACTGGATTAAGAAAACGGCTCTTTATTTATAATTTCTTATCAGAAACCACGGCTCGGTTTTTGATATAACGCATACAATTCAAACACTCCTATACAACTGTAACTCTGGAAAATAAAGGGGAGGATGAGTTGTGAAATTAACAGTAACGTTATCATAGCAGATTTACTGTCAAACGTTTCATGACTATAGCAACTATAGAAACTTTCCACTTTTAGATTCAAATCCCTAGTACCGGAAGGAAGAATGACAGAAATGGGAACTACACTGGATATAGTTATAGTTACGAATAAATTAATTTTAATACGATCACATTCGTGAACATATCAACCCGCAGAGCACCCTTCGCCAACGAACCATTTTTGCAGTTTTGAAATGCAATGGGAAGCCACCTCTCAATATGTTGCTCCCCTGTAAACCTTTCAAACGAAAATGACATATTTAATCATAGGTGAAAATTCTTTTTCAGCACTGCGGCGACACTGCTAACCTTCAATTATGAAGGATTTCATAAATAAAATTCGGGATTTTTCTAAAATTTTGATCTATACATCGAGAAAATGGGCCTCTCTGCACCGATGACAATTTTAGACAAATATAATTTTAGGGAAGGTTTGAAAGTAGCACAGGAAAGGAGCAAGGAGCATTTATATTGTATATATGCATCACAGGACAGCAATTATCATGCATTGCTATTGCTAATGTGTGCATATTTAAAACCACCATATCTGCGTAAATGTAGTTCGTCTTACTGAAAACTAAGAAAACAATGAAAGTTTTCAAATTAATTAAAGTTAAATGATTGAGAGTCCAAAAAAGTAAACGGATGGATCTAACCAACCACCCATCTCCATATCCTCAATATTTTCTCCATGTATTTTGCCACTTACGCCTGTTTCTAAGTGATCGAAAAAAAAAATTATGGGTAAAATACATTGGAATTTGAAATGGAGAATGGGTATGTGAATAGTGAAGAAATGAGTTTGGTTAGATCATCTCCAGGTCGACCGACCTTTTTTAAAACCTAAATTACACCATTTCACTAGTCTTGTGGTACGCGCACTCAATTAAATAATAAAAACAGATTTCCAAATGACATTTGACACATGCAACGACATGCCCAGCCTTTGATAAATAACACCATAAAACCGAAAAATCGGAGATTAGCAGTGTTTAATTTTAAAAACCATAATCAGTGATCAAAGAGCTCTTGAATGATGTACTACCCGTACTAAAATATTGCTATAAAAATAGAAGCTGTAAAGTTTACTAACGGATGGCATTATTATGATTTAAAAAATTAAGTATCCCGGCAGGCACCAGGGTATGATAAATGAGTAATTTATTGATGAAGAAACAGAAACAGCTCTCATTTTAGAGTTATCGAAAGGATGACAGGATAAGTATCTTTCGAAACTTATAATACCCGGCTACACCGTTGCGATATTTTTATTATATAATAGATATACCTGTTAATACTTTTGATTATTCACAAAATGCTTCAAATTTTCATTATCTTAGGCAAAAATGAGTGACACTGATCGACAACCGAAAAGCTCAACGTGGCTACGAGATGATATTACAGGAAACAGTAGTTTCATATTGCATGTGCTTCCCACTTAAATATGAAAATAGATTACAATTCAATATCCAACGTAAACAATATTTCTGTAAATCACGGGAATAGCATCATTGCACAACATTGCATTGCATTATATAACAATAGCATAGTCGTCTGAAACAAAATCAAATAATGCTTTGGATTTTTTTTCCTTTTTTGCAGTACAGACGATATCTGTAGATCTCACTCTCACTTGATAAGCTAATAATAATTATGCACAAACCACACGCTCTTTCCCTAAAACTACCTTTAATACGTCACGGATGCACCGTATCATTGTTAACTCCAGCACATTTTCGTGAGGGAGTAGAAACAAAAAAAGAACTGAAAGTGAACCACAAAAATAAAACTGGTATCTAGATAAGAATAGTTGCTCCCTCTAACAGGTAAGTATATGTATAAGCGCAGTTAAAAATGGTCTGTTCTAAAAACATAAATTAAATTGCAAATTTTTATTGCACTCAAGCAGCAAGTATGATTTGACACATTTCGATCATATTCTATAAATATTAAAGATTACAGATACGACGTGATCCAGTTCTGTCTGGCTAAGAATAAAACAGCAAATCAAATATATGGCAACCATTAGGTATATAATAGAAATGATTAAATGAACTATAAAACCGGTCTGGGGCGCTGTAAGATATTATCTGACAAATTTGATATTATCTTTTTGAGTACTGAGTACTTAAGTACAAACCTTCGATTTATTTCCTTCGATTTTCGATGCCACTTTAAAACAAGAAACACGCAAACACAAACGATTAAAAAACACAGTCCAAGAGCAATAAGGGAGAGTTTGAGAAGAAACAAAACAAATGCATTAATCATTTTGACAATGACAATTTAAAGAAAATGGATTTGGCTCAACAGTTTCAGTATCTTTGCAGATTCTACGGAGCGTGTAAAAATGGAACGCCGAGTTGGCATAGGCATTTTAAATCGAAATATATTAAGACTCCAGACTAATATGCTTTTAGCGTCTTCCCAAATAACACACGTCCGTTCGATTTTTTCAATGAAAGTGAAATTATGTGCAATGATGAAAGAACACCAGCATTTTTAACTTCCCTGTAAAAGACTATACTGAGCGTTTCACTTTCAATGTTGACGATATTAAAAGGTTAACGGATCCGGCAATTGTTCATTGCGGAGGCGTTTCACAAGATGAAACCAACAATACAACTGTGAGTGAAATAAGACTGCTCGAACTCAAACGAGTAGTGTTTATTCATATTTGTGGCATGAAACACGAAAGTGAACCAAGAAATTTTTTGCTATAGCAATATTGTGCTGGCAGCTTTAATTCTCTGAGAAATACTTTGAAATCAAGCATGTAATTCATTATTAAACTTTATTTTTCAACTGCAGCGTAAATGTAGAGCGTTCACATGCTTATGATCAAGATTTCTCCACTTTTTCCCACACTCTCCTTTATGTCGAACGTAAAAGTGTTTGCCATTCTATATTGTTTACATAGTTCACCAATTATTGTTACCGCTTCATTAAAATTAAGTTGACCACTGAAAGCGTGAATATGTTGCAGAATAGATTTTTAACAAACGCTGGGATAGTTGAAAAAAATATACTTACACTCCTAAAGTTAATGTAGAAATGTCAGTAAAATTATGTTGTGTGTGGTAGCATCAGGGTTTTAATTAAATATGCTATTGCTAGGTTCAATATATACTCCTCTGTCTCTACGTCCGGCCGTTTGGGTATATCAACCGGAAAAACATTTCTCAAGCATGCTCTATCTATTATAGGGTCACGTGCTGCCTATCGTGAATGACATTGACAATGTGCTATATGGGGAAACGATAGTACACTTTATCTCATAAAGCTATTCAAGATTACGGTTTATAGGGAGCAATTTATTAATATTACTACACAGCAACACGATCTACTTTTACAAGCTTTACTGATGTTGCTTTGATATTTCTATATCAAATACGGGCATGCTTCAGTTACAATAATTTTTCTTTCACGCTTGTGTTTGGTACAATGATTGCTTCAATATAATTTCTTTTTGTGCAATAAATAGTTACCATAGGGACTTCTGCTACTAAATTCCGTTTTTATAAGTAAAGAACTGGTAGAGACGCTAATGATAAAGACAAGCTCAGAAGTATGGAAATTTCTGAAATCGAGATTAACATAGTTTATGGTAAAATAATGTGCATAATAATTATAATCATTGGTAATTCCAATGATGCATCT
Organism: Callyntrura sp. NNG-2020; assembly: GCA_027744055.1. Taxonomy (NCBI): domain Eukaryota; kingdom Metazoa; phylum Arthropoda; class Collembola; order Entomobryomorpha; family Paronellidae; genus Callyntrura; species Callyntrura sp. NNG-2020. The sequence continues at coordinate 14,235 of JAHZNE010002288.1, forward strand.
GAGCTCCATAATAATAAAATCTTCAAGAGTTGAATTTATTTAAATAATTTATTGTGTGCAACCATTCCAAGGAAAGGGGTGAAGAAATGTTCATATGATATGATAATTTGAAGTTGTCATAATGTTCTGCCCTATCACACACGAAATTGTACTTATAGTTATAGTGGGAACAAATCTTGAAGTAGATTGCCTCAACTTTTGGTAACTCCACGTTCATCTATATTTTTTCTTCTGTTTACCTGTTCTTTTTATTTCTACTTGTCTACGGACATTATGTCGAATACAATTTCATTTCTAAACTACAAGCATCTCACAGAGCACCGAACAAACACTAAAACAATCAAAGAGGGAAATTACTGCTGAGAACAAAGGTACATACTACGTACATACATGATTGTTTCTCCATGTATCTTGTTTGTAGAGCTTCAGAAGGTATGATATAGTCTGAGTTTGTTATAGGGCAGGATCCATAATTTTAGATGAAAATGAGAGAAAGAAAGGGCAAAAAACTATTGATATTTTGACATTCAGGGTAAGAAACCACGGTTCAATGATAATTAAATTTTTAGAATCAGGTACTTGAACGGCGACATAAAATATCTTTTCCATGAAATTACTATCTAACTAACGCTCATAATCAAGATGTGTGTGTGCTCATATTAAATAATGATGTATCATAATAGGTTTTTCTACACAGATTTAAGTAAGTCTGCAACTTTTAACAACTTTTAATGAGAATAATTAAATACATAGTGCATTTTACCTGGATAGCATTGTTTCTAAGCAGGTAATTGATTGTGTCACGCATTTTTGCGTGAGAAAAGTTATGAAATGCTGACAAGCATTTAATCAATCTTGCTTTGCTTTGGTCCCAGAAGTTCCTTACCATTTATTCTACAAATACGCTTTATAATCAAAGTTGCCCTTGGCAGAAGCAGTGTGTAATCATGGCTGTAATTCTGTTGGGTTCGAATCGAAAATACTCGAAAATGTTTCCAGTAGTTTCATTTTCTGTATATTTTCATATTTTCCTGGCTCATTATGCTAGTTACACATGTAAGGAACGTATGTGCGCTAACAAAAATGTGTACACAGTGGACGTTAGTCTTTCATCATGAACTTCTGTAATTGTTGAATTGCTGGATGCATATTAGAATCATACCCGAACAATAATAACATAATATATTGCTAAAAAATTCAATATGTTACTATAAGAATGAGCTCAATAAAATACATTAATAATAACAAAGAATATCTTACGTAGGTACGCTGTTGCATGCTTATTTACATTACCTGTTTGATATATTTAAAAGGGGTTCCGGAAGTGTTTATTCTGTATGATTCATGTTTTAAAAACATTGGTTACAATATTATTAAAGCTTCAAGCGAATAGAGCAAATACATTCAAGTTTATTGTTTAATTTAATATAAGTAATTTACGTATGGTCATTAAGTTTGTAAGTATTTTTTCGTTTTAGGTGTAACCGCTTTTGCTTGCTGTGCAACGATGAAATTACTACTTTATACTAAAACCTTAAGCAATAATAATAATAATAATTGTTATTATTCATTATTATTAGCAATTTGTTATACTTTAGCTGTACATATCTGGTATTTTACAATTTTTGATTTGGTATAGCTGTATTTATTATCAAAACGAATAGTAAATATCCCACTGGTATTAACTGTTCGTGATCCTTCTTGAACTTTCTTATGCGAATCAAATCTTCCCAATGGCACCATTACAATTTCTTGATTTGAATTTTCGTCTTGAAAACTCAACTGGAAACTGATATCGTGATTTTCTGTTTTAAATTTCCAGTCGATTTGGGTACTTCCATCCTGAATTGTTGCACACTTTATTTCAATTTTATCCCTGGCTGCTATCTTTACTGTGAAAAAGCCATCCTCATCTTCCTCAGGCACTGTAAAAGGGTTCACAACAAATAAGACTGCACGTTGAATACTGCACGAAAGGGTGATACGATACTCATTTTGAATAAATCTGTGATTTTACCTTCTCTAAAATATGTCAGAGGAATGGGATATGAATACCAAACATCATCTTGTGAGCAAAATTCATCTGAACCTTTCAACGTACCGCCCCACCTTGGAGGAAATTTGTTCATCGGGAATCCTTTTTGAGCGAAAGCTTCCTTCCAAGTTTCGTCATCACAACCATAAATTGATATCTTTTCCAATGTGTCTTTTGGTATCATTGGCTTTAAAATACCATATAACAAGGGAAATATTTTTGGGGCGTTGATGACGATGATAGATTTGATTACATCCGGATAATTTTCATCAAATTGCTTCTGCGTCTGCAGAATGTAGTCTATAGCAGGTTTATAAGTAAATGATCTGTACGAGTAGTGCTCCATGTCTAGTATCTCGTGGTACGTATGGACTGGTTTCCCTGTCTTTTTTCCACTTTCACGAATAATTTGCATCACCTTCTCCATCCAGACAATATTATACCGTAAAGATGCTTCTAGCCCTTCTCCTTCTAACACAAGTCTGTGATCATGTCTTCCAGCAGGAATAAATATAATAGGACAACCTGCTTCATCCTCCCCAAATTTGGCAAATGCGAACTTTTTCCTGTACTTTTCTGGCAAATCTTCGCGGTCCAGAATGGTGTCAGCGCCAGTTTCCTTTCTCCATGCCAACGATTTTATGAGCATTTCTTCAGCCTTGTCTACATTCATGTTTCTTGCTCTAAGCCATCGTATTAAGAAAAAGTCTTGAAGCTGTTCGTCGTTTGCCACTGTATCTTTTACCTTCTTTCTTAATTCCTCTATTTTCTGGATTTCTTCTGTGGAAAACATTTTCTTTTCTTAAATGGTTTAAAAAATTGTTTTGTGAGCAACAAGTTTCAAGGAACCTAACAGTCAGTCGAACACCCGATAAATAAAAAACTACATTCACCTCATGTTACCTATATCTAATGTCAAGTACAGATTGTAAGTATTCGATATTGTTTTTGATAAGCATTTCATTTGTGTAAAATTATCTGTAGTTAGTAGTTGGAGTAGCTGTATGAAGAGAATTCAGCCTCAGCAGGTGAACAAACGATTGTCGGTCGTGTGTTTCTGATAAAAAAAAGCCATAATACGATTTCTCCATAGATAGACCATGGGCACACCATACTGCAGCTTATACTACTTTCGGTGCAAAAACATTTAAGACACTTGACATTGTGAGTCATGAGCAAATGGAATAAAAGATTGCGCATTATCAAAATGTTTTTGACCATGTGCTACATTGGTATAACTTTATATGTAAGTAAGTTTACAGAAATATGACAGATGCATAGACATAGCATGTACCTATAACGTCAATTGAAAAGAAGAAACGTATGACGTTCGTATTGTATAAATCGTATTTGATTTATATTTACGGCTGCGTTGCCGATTTTTATATCTTGTTCATTTTAAAGTGCGTGTCGATCAAGAACTTGAAGCATTCGTGTAGGAAATGTAATGTGCTTATTCGTTTGGACAAGCGGTAACCTACATGACATTCCAGTAATGTAATCAAAATATCTTTAATACTTCGTATTTTTTTCCGTTTACAGTAATTTTTAGGTATAAAATATAAAATCTTAATGAGTAGATTTTATTTTTTAAAAGAAAGTGTCTATTTGTTGAAAATTTCTGCAAAAAGACGAATATTTTATTCATCTACTTATTCGTGTAGAAAACATGTGTTTATTGTTTAAATGCTAATTGAAGCTTCTTTAAATTAAAATTTCATGGGCATTTATTTTGTTTTTGAAGTCTTATTTCTTAAACCGTCTGTATTCGAGTATTTATAAGCTATTATTGCTCAGAAAGGAAAGTTTGAGGTTGTCAGCAGGTAGGAGTTTTCAGTTGGCTTTTAGCATAAACGAAGCTTTTCACTTTTCTTTCGTTGATTGTAGTAAACCCAGCTCATATAAATGCCTTAAGAACGTGCCAAAACTTTCCTATACCGGAAATAAGCAATAATATGTAGAATAAACGTATTTTTACAACCGCGCGTGGAAGCAAGCATCTCGCACACCATTTAAAAAAAGCTTACGCGTCAACATTTTTGTGTCGAACACGACAGCAGCCGCAGCAACAGCAGCAAGCACTCATGTCTATTATATATCTATTCTAGGTTCATATTGCGACATCACAAATAGAAAACTAGTAGTATGTCCCTAATGGTGTATATGATATTATAACGAACGCAAAATACTTGTAATAATCAAATCACACACATACAATCAACTGTGCCTATTCATTATTGCTGTTAATCTAGGCACAAGAATAAGATTGTGATTTTTTTTGCTTCAACTCATCATCAGATCAATCACTCATTATTGCGCATAAAAATTACCCTTCTACAGTAAGTACGAAAACAAGTCTTTATCATTATTTTTTTAAGAAAATGAGGAAAAGTGCATTGGCATTTACTGTTGTCGTCCATCGTTATTATTGAGAGTGGTGTGCGATGTGCGATACAGCAAGAAAACCCGTATGTTTGACGTTATGGTGCATTACCACATCGTATTAATATTCCACCCGATACACAATAATAATAATAATACTATTACAAAGTGTAGTAGTTATTAAATCGCACACAAAGCACTAAAGGCAGTAATCAGCTTTTGCAAAAATATAATTTAACCAGTGTGCAGTGCAAAGATGCATATTAGTAGTTATTTACCTCACGACAAATACGAAAATCCCTTTGCCATCTTTTTATATTTTGAGTATGTGCAGCAGTATGTGCCCTCAAGAGGGGTAACATAACAAAAACAGTCTGAGACTCATGTCAAGGTAATAAAACACCAAGGGAGAAAGAAAGATACTTGATTTTCAAGAAAAAAGGTAACGTTAACCTTTTATGGCAAGTCAACTTCATCCTTAAAACTTAAATATATTCTTCGTCCGTCATCATCATCAGTAACAACACAAGCAGCACAATAATAATGTTGATATGTTGTAAAGTAACTTTTTTGTATTTATTTATATGAAACTGATCATCCTCTAGGTACCGCAGCGCAGAAGAGAGCCCAGCAAAAACGTATAGTCGCAGGAGTAGATAGATATATGAGTATATTGTTATACGCAGAACAAAATACAAGCAGGTTGATGCTCTAAAGAAATTATAATAATACGTTTTTTCATTCATTTCGCTTTCATCCTACAAGTTTTTTTATTTGTTCAAATCCAATGACCTGGTGATGACTACACATGGATGAATGTATATATACAAGCGTATTTATATACACGCTTGTTTATCTCTCTGTGTGCAGCGTAGCTGGCAAATATAGAAACGAGCCACCTTAAGTAGTTTGTAGCGTATTATTATAAGGGAGCAAGGTCCTTCTTGAGAATATACCAAAGGTAAAAGGGATAACTTTTGGGAGAGGACACAATATTGAAATGTTGTTTTGGTTATCAACATCATCCTGCCCTGATGAGATTCTTAAATATGTGACTAGTTGAGTTGGGGTTCCCTATTCCACCATAATAATAATAATAATAAGTACAGAGTAACTTCAATCCACCGTATAAGAACCTCCATCTCCATACACATTGTCTTTTATTTTATCGAAAATTATGTATACTTCGACTTGAACCTTTTTGTTTCACTATTGAGGGGGTACATGCTTGTTTTGTTTTCTTTACTGATAAGCAGCTAAATTTTAACAGTAAAACCCCCAAACAATCCCCGTACATTTGTTGTTTTGTCGTGTCACATTTCAAACAAGTTAATAAATACTTTTGTAGAGCTACACCTGCTATCGCGTACCTATGTACTGTCTATTTAAAAGAATTACTGATTTTATGTAGTAATCATCAGCTAGTAGTTAACTACTCTTTCATTTATTTATGCTGCACAAATGAAAGTGAATTCTGTTTGAGGAGAGCAGAGATGCTATCGTTTTACAAAAAATAACTTAGTGAAAAAACAAGATGTGAAACGTAGTTGATCATCGCGACGACTAAAAGGTTTTGATTTCATCTTGCGTTAGAAAATTTCCATATTATTGGATACCTAAGGTGTAGGTAGGCATTAACAACCAACTTCACCAAACTCATTTCTTGTGTACCTATCCCAAATCTTGTCGTTTGTAAAAAGCCAATATGGCAGTATTGTGCAAGCAAATGCAAACGAGCTTTCGTGTAAATTCTACTTAATTTAAACATTTAGCCTTCCTGCTCTTCTGTTAGATTGTCGCTGATTAACCACGTGAAGTGGGGTACCTGACTGAATATTGTTCCGTCACCACCAGATACAAATTCACCATGACAAAACGCAAAAATGATCTGTTACTCAGTAGTTACCACATGAAGTCGGGCTGGGAGCTTTAAAAACAACGCCAAGTTGAAGAAAACAACTTATTTACGCTTTATTGAAATAACGAAATGATACTGATTCCAGGAAACGACAATTGTAACTCTATTGGCATACCATATAAAATTGCTTTAAATTTGTTAAAAATTTTACTTGCTGCTACAGTTGTTAATTACTAATTATATATGTCGCTCTAACCTTAAAAGGGTCTACCATTCTCATTCATGACTACTGTCCAATTAAACCTACATACTGCATATAGTGTGCAGTTTAATGCACACAAGTTTGCAATGAGAATTCCTTTCGTGTACATGTAGCATATAACACATCAGTCAATCAATCAATCACGGATTTTGAGTTTCTGAATAATTATTTATTGTTCGTGTCGCCAACAACAACGGCATCTTAGCTTGTAAAATAGTTAACCACGGCGCAAAACAATCCTTCTTCGAAGGAAAATGATGGTGATTGCTATGCTTGGTAGTGAGTCACAGTAAATATAATTTCCAACTAAAACAATGTGACGTCTCTGCACCAAAAACAGATATTATTACTCGCATTTTTGCTCATAACATGATGCCCTTTACTGTAACAAAAAAATGAAACTTTGTGACATGTGATTATACGGGCTGCTACGTAGTTATTGTGTAGCGATGCCCGCATAATGCGTCGATATTATTTTATATAAGACCCACAATAAAATTCGTCTGCAAAAAGGACAAAACAGCACAATAAGTGTATCATCATCTTCATCATCATCGTCACCGCAATGCGACGAATGTGTATCTTCAACAAAACTGATAACAGCAAAAAAATGTGCAAAGGCTTTGGTAATAATGCCATAAGTAAAGTTTAATAGTGATCATCAGCGGTCAGTGGCACTTGACTTGTGCCATCATGGCAGCATTTGGTCACTCAGTCAGTAAGACATGAACTCACTAGACCAGTAGTTGTTGTTCTAAAACAATGTAATGTAAGAGTATAAGTTAAAAAATGTTTATTATGGATACATGTGTGCTTTCGTACAACTTTTTAAGTATTTGCATTGCAATACAGAAATTATATACCTCTGCTTAGGTATGCAGATATACATCTACCACGCCATATAGGTAGGCTGGTTTGAGAGAGTGCAATAAAAACATAAACAGTCTACCACCACAAGACATAATTTTTACAGAAATTTGTGGACATGTAGTGTAAACGTATGTATATACACCCATGAGGACTATATATGTGCTCTTAATATCAGACAAGTAACAATGAGAATAATCTCGTGGTAAGCTCTTGTCGTGGTGGTGGTGGTGGTGGTGGTAGGAGTTGTAGTTGCATTGACCGACACGAAGAGTAAATTCAATCAGACACAAAACGAAAAAGACAACGACGACGAAGACGACGGCGATGATCATGTTTAGCAAAGGTAACGTAAGAGCATCAGAGCAATAAGCTGCAAAACGGGTTTTCTGTTTTAGAAAAAAATTGCTGATCAGTAATAAAAAATGATGTGGAGGTAGTAGATATGGTTTTATATAAGTATACCTGACCTGTGCTCTCTTCCATCCCTGCTGCCCTTATGCATTTAGCCCTCTTTCGTGATATACACTGCATATGCCCATAATGTGTAGAAAACAATATAATCCCTTGGAGGGCTACACTTGTACTTATACACCTAAACGCATAAAATGTGTGATTTTGTATTTAAAAGCTAGTCATGCACGTCGTCGTACGTAATAATGAATAAAAAAGCATGGCACATTCAGCACAAGATACAGAGAGGAGGTAGGTGATCTCGTATGAGTGATTGTTTAAAATAAGTAGACTCATACACCAAAGGACGGTCTACACAACGATGAACGCATCATAGGATTATTAAAGTTCTGAAGTAAAAGTTTTTCGTAAAAACAGGTTAACCCTTTTGCCTTGCTAAACCCAAAACTTGATGAAAAGGAAAAGCTGTCTTTTTCTTACCTAAAACAGGTTGTTGTCCATTTGGTCAATGTTATCGTCGTCGTGAAGGCGAAATGGCAATATTGTTGATTACCTTGTAGTCTGAATGCATGCATGATGCATGCATCTCTGCAAAATAATTTGGTATACCTCTAAAAAAGAGATGCGTTACGATATCGAAAATGAAAATGAACAAAGATGATCATATATGAATTTTTATGCGTCTCCTATGATGGCACATACATTTTTTGGATTATAACTGTTAGTTAACCGTGCAGTTGTAGTAAAGATGAAGATAATTCATAGGACTACAGTACAAGATGTTTAATATGCTTATTATTATTGGTTCGTTCCTTCGTATCATTGACCAAAGGGCATCCTCCTCATCACAAGGCAAGGCTGACTATGACCACTACCATCATCGTCATGATCATCGTCGCTATATTATATTCCCTTCATAGTAATCATCATTCCTCCCCAAAGTCAGTCAGTCAGTCATGCAGTCACACTAGATAGTCCATAATCATATCACTTTAGGAAACTAAACCCAAAACTTGAAGAGAAAGTGATTTTCTGATTTCTGTCAGAGGTTCATCACAGGTTCTCTCTGAGTTCAACAGATTCTGTGGAGTATTACTCCCAGGTCACCAACACAGCTTTGTTTCAATTGTCAAACAGATTTTGCCGAAGATAGGTTGGGACGCTGCTCGGCTGTCGTCCAAGTTTGTTTCCGAACAAACTGTAGCCACATAAAGGATTTGTCTGCAAATAAAGGTACTCCTCTCAGTATGCGCCATCATTTTGTACATAGTGTGCATACTGGCGGAGTACTCAATTTACGTTTTATTTTTTTAGAAACTCCAAAATGTTTTACCGGATTCTCTCAACCAACTGATTTGGCATTTCAATATTACGCCTAATTTTGTGAAATAAAAGTGACTACTTCCTGCCGGTGTTTAGTTTATTCCCAGAAAAGTACAATTTGTGACGTGATCATGACTCGAAATAATTCGAAATGATTCAGGCTACTTAAGACCTGAAAGAGTGGAAGCGGTGCAAAGAGTATGGACACAATTTTACAACTTACTGGTAGAATGGCACATAACTCGTCCCCTTCTGCCAGTGATGTGATGAAGTACTCACCTACAGACTCGTTAAAAATGAGCAATAGGGATAATAAGCGAATCGAGAGAAGGAAACCGAATTGGACAGAATCTGAAAACGTATTCCTCCTCGATCAATTCGCAATGCATAGGGAAATCCTCACGTGCAAAGCCACTGACGCCAGTACAAATTTACGAAAGCAAGAAATCTGGCGTTTGATATGTGCTAACTTAAATCAGAACAACACACTCGTTCGACGAACACCTGCTGAAGTGAGAAGAAAATGGAAAAACTTGGTGACGGCAGCCAAGAAAGAAGTTTGGGAAATGCGGCACCAAATGCATATTAGTGGTGGTTCAGGTACAAACGGAAGAAAAATATCAGAGCTGAGTCAGCGTGTTTTGCAGCTGCATTCTAGTGGAAACATCAACAATCAATCTAACGGAATATATGGAAGTCTATTGAGTGCTGGTTTGCTGGGCAATGCCGGAGCAGGGGACAAATTTCCGTCAAAATACGCCGACTATATCGACGACAAGAGTTTTATCCCAGCTCATTTCACACCTATCATCACACTGAGTGAAAGTAATAATAATCACATCATATCCGGAAATCACGCGGGAGATGGTCCTCCAAGCCCAATGATGAGTGACGAGGACGAGGAAGATCAAGAGTCGAGTGATTCAAGAAATGCTACTGAGTTTATGTCCGACTCCGGAGTGAACGAGCAAGAAGGGATGGATTTGCGTGTGAACGTGAGTGCAAGAAATAGCTATGCCAGTAGCAACAGCCGTTCTGGCCGGAGCCACCATAGTGGTAGCGGTGTCAGTAGCAGTCTTCATCACAGAGAAAACTTGATTGCTCGAGCGGGAGACCTTGTAGATGAAGACGATGAGCTTCTAGAGGATGATGAGGAGGTTGAGTTAGCAATGGCTGCAGAGAAGCGCTATGCCAACTACAATGGACAATTATCCAACGGCGGAGGAATTACTAACAAACAAAACCATGGGCATGCATCATCCCTCGCCAACTTTCACCATTCCTCTTCCCTTGCCAACAACGCGAATCTTTCAAATGGACCAAACGCCGCAGCGGCCGCAGCAGCATCAGCTCTTCTTGAAAGGCAGCATTTGCAGCACTTACAACAGCTTGCCACAGCAGCCTCTTTAAGACCAGCTCTAACTACGACCAACTCAACTCACAACAACAACAGCGTCAGCAATCAGCCTGGGCAATCTGATGAGGTTATTAATTTGAACAGAAAATCATCAGAGTCCACCGAGGAGGTGTCGTCTGGCGGAGGAGGAGACATCTTTAACATCAGACATGCGAGCCAAGCCACGTCACAATTTTTAAAGCTTAAAAATCACTTTGCAGCAGCGCTTCAGGAGTCGGATTTGCTGAGTAATCTGTATAAGGAGCGTTTGCAGCTGCAAATCGAAGTGTTGAAGTTGAGAAAAGAGAAATTGAGCCAAGAGCTCAATAATGCTAATGCAAGTAACGGAGTGATTAGACCCAAAATTATGAAGTGTGGATTGAGATTATTACGAGGAAGAAATATGATTGGGTATCGGTCCAGTATTTTTAGAGCAAAACTGGCAGCATCTCGCCAGAAACACTGCGCTTTAAATAATATTGACATGAGCGTAATCCGTAGTAATGGTATTGCCGAGGAGATTAAAGATAACGAACATAGTGAGGTTAATGATAGTGTCACTATGAAGGTGGAAGCACTCAAGAATGAAAGTGAAGGAAATAGTTTGGTAAATGGTGAAAACGAGCCAGACTCGGAAGAAGCAGCGATCACAGCTTGAAGGATGACTATACGCTCGGTGTTAAGATGATATCGATTCAAAACGCACTTACGAATTTTCACTTTTATTTTTTTAAACGTTTCAAAATGCCTTTTGCAAAATAATTTCATTCAATACTTGGGGTACTTTAAAACATTAACCACATTTCCTGTAGGGTTCATGGATGTTTTTTTGTAAATAAAAAATATTTTTGTTAATCACAACTTGCCATGTTTTTTTTTCAAAAGAATTACATTAATGTGTAACACTTTTGTTTATCCTTTGTTTCCTTTGTTGTTTTTACGATTTAGCATGGTAATTGATGATAATGAACACATATAGCTCCTTGTATTGACTTGTTAAACTTTTGTTCTTTACTCAATATGAATTTGTCAACCGACTGGCCATAATATATTTTTATTGTCGCAAATACGTTGTGTATTATAAAACCTTCTTATGCTTTACTTATATCTCTGACTTTGTCCTCTTTGCCCCAAACAGCCAAATCTTATTTTTATTTAGGTTAACTGGTAGTGATGTACAGTTTGATTGTTTTATAATGATAATGATTTAGTGGTGGAAACCACTAGAAAAATTAAATCTCTTTGAACCTTAGACAATAATTATTATAAATACAAGTATTCTTCACTATTTGTTAGGTTCGCGGTAATTTCAATGAGTTTAAATTTTTTGTTTGAATTGTTTATTATGTCATAAAAATTAGTGTGTATATTTGAATTTATAAAAACAAATAATTTATTATCAACATAAACTATACTAAAATGCGATTTAATTTATTTTGGGACAAGCAGTGGTGTTTGTTCATCGGCGAGAGCATTATTGGTGACTGTACACTCATCAGCGCCAAACTCTTCTAGGGACTCATCATTGCTGACAAACGAAAGATGACAGATAACGACATGAAGTTCATATGATAATAACATTAATAATAATAACATAAGGTAATAATTCTGCATGGTAAAAGATTACATTAAACTATACTTCCCATCCTTTCGTGAACGAACCGAGTAAATGCAGTAAAGGGCCCATCTGGATTGTAAGGAGAAAAGTCAACATTAACAGGATTTCAAGCAGATTACTCATATTCGCTATTATGTCAACATGAACCAAATGTTGCAGTTTGCATTGCAGATTGCTATACTTTTACTGGGTACACACAAGTGTATCTTTAAAATGTAAATTGCCTTTCCTTATAATGTCAAGTACCTTTCGCATTGCAAGTATTTTGATGCACGCACAATCAAAAAATACCTGAAATATGTATGTTCAATTAAAGAAATAAGAACTTTGTTGTACTTTCACTTACCCTAGGCACGCAAAAGTCCACGACAAAATTATCAAATACCCGAATGTCTTAGGCGATGGTAGTAAAATGACAATAAAAAATTTCAACATGTCCATTATTTGGTTGATTGAGTTTTGAACGGCATTTACTTCTCCACGTTTTGTTTGTTCCACTTTATCTTGAAGTAGCTGAGTCATGCTTAAATCCGTTATCCAAAGACCTATTAAATTATACACATTTTAAGCACAGTCAATAGTCGATCATAAATTACATTTCAATTGAAATTGTTTTCTCGCTTTGTAAAATGTCATTTTTTTATAACGCTATAATCGTCCTGAAAGTTGGGTGAAATTATTTTATTTCAACCACTATGCGGAATTTAGATGGACAAACTAAATACGGACTTCTTTTGGATTTTCTGTTATGCGTACATGCCAGACTGGACTGAGCAGCGCAAGTCACACTACATATTATTGACAAAGCAATTAACTGTTTTAGATATGTACATGCAATGGACGGTGATTTACAAATTTGCCGAATTCAATTAAAATTACATCATTAATGTAGCTGGCATAAACAGAAAGCAACACAATGCGGCAAAATTTATCCTACAGTTGTATGTTACAATAACGATTATAAATAACACATTTTAAACCTTTTTGAATTTCCCAAAGCTGCTTAATTAAATATTCATTTTAAAATACTACGAATTGTACCAGTTATAAGTTACTTAAATTAATATGTTATAAAAGTGTATATAGATTTACCGATTCGGGCAAAAATAATCCCCGTTACAAAGCAAAAAATGTTTCGCCGTTGCTCCCACAGTTCTTCAATTGAAAAAGTTTCATGTTCTGGGGAGCCAGAGGTAGCGTCGTCCAGTTCATTTTCGATGGCAAATATATTCGCAATGGCCCCAGGATCAAACGGCGATCCTGGTAAGAATACTGAGATAATACAGACCAACAGGAAGATTGAATTAAGAAAATACCCTAACATAAACGTTGCGTTGGGACCCATGCGATGGCGAAGTGACGGATACAGGATACTTCCTATGATCCCTGCTATGGCCGCCAATGCTATAATAATTCCTATTAAACTTTCGTCAACTCCTTGATTATACATGTAACCTTGAAAAATGTAAAGAAAATCTTCATTGTTTTTTGTCAGAGAAGTTTACGAATGTATATGATACCAAATGAACCAAACTGTTAACCTATTGTAATTTGGTCAAGTCCAAGAACTGACATGTAAACACAAGAAAATCCGATCCCGGCCCATTTTATTGGGTGCTTGATGTACGTGCTCCAGCCAATCCAACACTGCCGCAAAATGCTTTCACTACTGTACTGCGGAATCTCTTTGCAGCCGAGCTTGGGAACTTTTTTGTAAATCAAAAATAAAATGTACACTTCCACAAATGCGGAAATGACATTCCACGTAATGATGAAGACAGCCCCGGTAATCGGAGACCAAAGTGAAATCAAACTGCCAACAGCTAACGGAGCAAGAATTTTTGTTGTCAGGTCAATCATCCTCATTACTGCATTCATTGCTGTTGAACAATAAATTGTAAATTATTTTGTATTTCCAATCGTTACTTCCGCCAATGTGGTCCTTCATGAGTGGCAATAATTGCGATGTGCAAGCTTAATTTATTGTTGGAAGGAGAATAAAATAATTAAATGACATACTCGTTAGACTTTTTTCATTTCCTTCTGCTAAAACCACTATCCAATCACGTTCAATTGCAATGTCAGAAGCAACCGCTCCAAGGTTAGCGATAACGGATATTAAAACTATCAAACTGTAAACGGCAATTTCCAGACCACCATTCCAGGTATTTTTTATATCATCCGAGAAAACAATCATTAATACTAATCCAGTTGCACCGCTTATCACCGCAGCGTTCTGAATGACAATGGCAAGTACTGCCGCTAAAAGTAAAAAGATATTTAAAAAACGGTTTGTATTTAAAAACCAAAACTTTAAAAGTGCAATGGATATGTACATTTAATTCTGGTGTTATGGTCAATCCATGATCCAATTGCGCTACCAAATAGGATTGCCACTAGTGCTATTGCAAGCCCAAGTATCGCTGTGTGCTATAGGAAATAAATTACATTTTAAATTTATTAATTACACACTAAAAGCGACTTAATTCTTCGTTGCATGTAATTAGAAATATCGAATTCAAGAGGTAAGGAAGCTGTACCATGAGGGAATCCGGGAAAAGGATGCCGATAAACCATGACCAAGGTAAATTAAATAAATAACATTTTTGCCTCCGCTTGCAGTCTGCATACTTCCCTAGGTACTTTTCTTTCTTCACACGCTGTGAATGTGAATTCGTTAATTCTGTACAAAAAATGTGTTCACAATTATTACAACAATAAAGTTTGATGGGGTAACTAAATTTTGTTAGTGTATTTGTACCTTACACAGATCAATTTCACTTGACGAAAACTACGTTGCAGGAATGAAGTAAACATACATTTAGTCATGGAGAATTTCAAAGAATTGGCCAAAATTCTAAGAATACGGAATCACGAATTTTGAATGGACGACACATTGCTTTTCACTGCACATTACCATGATGATAATGTAACATATCAAACCTGACAATTGCGTAAAATAAGGTTTAAAATATTACTGGCTACAGTAAAACTTATCTTCCTTTACTCCATATACTTATTATCAGTTATTTTCTCTTTACATTATATGCACCAAAGAGCCGGTGTCCACATTCGCGGTTTGTGAACAACTAACAACTATGATTGTCTTGGAATTGCTATGCCAAAATTTCAGGGTTTGCACCAATTAGTGCTCAAACCCCGTAAACGCTCATGTACTAAATTTCTGACCTTGTAGGAATCCGCCACTCGCACACCAATGAATTTATATGTATGAAATCTATCTGACACACGCACACTCAGAAATGAATCCGCATTAATGTAGTTACTTTACTGTATTACATGTATTATAAATAATATTAATAAAATAAAATTCAGCACTATACTCTACATACAACATCACATTGTTTGATGGAGCTGACCTTCTTGTGTTCCAGAAACTGTACAAAATTCTCAACTTGAGATAGCACTTTTGCACAAATACAGAAAATATCCCTTGTAGGCAATTATGTTAGATTGTATTATTTATGAATTTGCAATTTGCAATCTTAGATATATATCTTACCTAAAGCAACCATGCATATATTGATTGTTAGTGTATAAATATACGTCATACGTGCGGTGTGTCATGTTAGGACTGAATTGAAAGTTTGAAAACACTGGAGAAGTATATTGCAATGATACCTCCTCATAATTATATAAAAGAAATAACCTTTGTTAAAATAAAATGTACGACCAGCGCGTAAGTTTACTCAAACTAAAAAATAATTTAACGTACATACATACATACATTTTACCCTTAAAAAGGAATTGATAACGTCCCGTAGAAAACACCATGGATAGAAATTAAATAGTCGTAAACAATCCTTGCATTGGTATTCTAATAGGATAAAATGGCATCAAATTAAGAGTTATATGCATACTTACACAACGACCGGTGGCAATGATGAATTCGAGCTATGATGACGATGACACTCACTCACAGGAATAAACCGGCACACGATAAACTTTCATATCTACACATATCGTATCGCATAGAATTTTTTTTTACTAAAAGAGTAAATAAGTGCCAGACATTGTAATCATCACCCCATCATCTTCCTAATACAAATAAATGTGTATAAATTTTAAAGCACTTCGGGGGAAACCTATCCGAGTAAAAATGGGCACTATCGCAACGCAACTATCATCAGAAAGCTGAATTAAAACTTCAAACTTTCTTTCCTTGAAAGCTTTGCGCTAACCATTGACCGTATTTCTTATGGAGTATAGTATTTTATATTTTATACAATACCATCGACCAAGCTGGTCTTAGTTAAATAAACACACCTGACGACAATACTCCAGCACAATCCTTTGCAACAACTATTGTAACTGGAAAGAAGAACCTGGCCAAACAAGTTTCTCTGGACATCCCAATAACCATTAGTGTCGATTACATGTTACGCATATGCTGAATTGTGTCTGTCCTACTAAGGTTCAAGGATGATGCCACTGACAGAAACAGAAGGCGTTTTTTTGGTTTTGTTCTGTAATGCAATGATATTTGGTAGCCATATGCACGACAATGGTCGATGAACGTCTCGGCATAATCATAAGTTTTCGTCGTTCGCGTTCATACCTTCCTATCATACCTTCACACTATTTACATTTACAATGGGGGAACAAAGTATGACGGGCCATGTTCCTAACTTTTGATATTGGATGTAAATAATAAAAATACTCTTTTTATCTTATTTTTTTAACAATTAAGCTTTGTCAGAATGTAGAAAAATGTACACATAAGATATCTATATTGTTTCGTTTCATCATAAGCGTGACAATACAAGAATTTGTCGACTGTTATTTTCCTAATTTATAATGTTTAAAAAATTAGTAAATGCAAAAAAATGCTAGTTTATGTACATTTTGAAGTTGTTTTATATTGTATAAGTAGAGATTGTTTGTGGACAAACAAAGCTGCTTCTTTACAACAAACCATTAACGAAAAACTATTATTGTGATTATTATTTGGCTTGTAGTTTTTCCTGGTGTAAATGAATTTGTTGGACCAGCACAGATAGCATGTGTTTAATCCTATATTCTCGTAAAGGTAGAAGGTGAGAAATCGATTCAAACATAAAGACGGAAGATAACGTGACTGACGGTAATTTGGGTTTCCTAGGAAATACTATAAATGATAAGATAGCATAAAGGTACAAGATCATTATACTAAATAATCACGTCTCAGCTCAGCATTCAAAAAGGGAATTTTCCGAGAGATTATATTTGAAATGGAGTGAAAGGTTGAAAGATTCAATAGATTGGGGTATTGAGAAAATACGACAATGTGACTGCAAAGAATTTAATTCCAGCATCCTTAAATTCCTATGGCGACGAATGGTTTTCCAGATATATGAAATGGGAGCTCAGGAAAGGAGTCGCACTGGTAAGGAATACAGGTTTCATACGTCTATCCGCATGAGTATAGTTCATCCAATGTTCCAACAATCAAAAAACCAACTGCTGATTGAGCATATTTCTTGAAGCAACATTAGAATATACAGTAAACAGTTTGAATTCATTTTATTCATGAAGAAGTAACAGGTAATGTAACATGTAACACTTA
>JAHZNE010002289.1:0-29523 GCA_027744055.1 Callyntrura sp. NNG-2020
AGGTTACCTTGTATCAATAAGTTAATGTAAAAATGTGCAATAATAGCTGCGAATACTATCATATGACTTCACAAATTTATGGGTCTCGTTTCATTTGCCTATCCTCTTCTATTTTATCACGTATATGCCAACTTAGAAATATTTTGCACAAATATATGACAACAATTAACAGTTTATACTGCTCTTTACAACTTGTTCAATCAAGTATAATGTAAATGTTTAGTCGCATTTCTTAATAGTGTTAGGCTTATGCGCTTTGAGTTGCCATGAGGTCCATGTGGGGTTTTTATTACCACGCGTGTACATATTTTTGGTTGCCACCCTTGCATGTATATAGCATACGATACGCTTTTATGGCTCGGGTGTAGAAACAAATGGAGCGGAGCGATGCTGATAAAACTTTTTAATTTTTATGTATAAACATGTTTTACGTGTTTCCTTATATTACATTACTTTTTGTCATACTTACATGATCTAAAATCAGGGAGGTAACCATTACGTCAAAGTAGGAGAATTGTCAATTGCCATTCTGCCTCAACACTGCTATACAGCATACTTCAGATTATAACATAATAACTGCAACTACGCAAGTTGCCACTTCCACGAATACATGAAAAGAAGCTAATGAACGTATAATTATTGACAAAAGGCGACTAATAATTTTGTGTATACATTCTGGGGGATATCAAATAAAAGGGATTAGGGTTAACAAATCAACCAAACGTAAATACATGCATACACAGAAGAAAGTTTTCCTCGTGGCTACCAATGCGATGAATACTACTTTAGTGAATTATAAGTTATCAACATTATTTTTTCCAGCATATATCATATCTATATAGTAGTAGTTATGTGGTCCACTATTTTTGTAATCCCATGTTCGTAGTAAGCAACAGCATGTATTCTTAGATCTGTTATTTGATTACTAATTTTTATCCCATAAAAACCATTTTTATTGTTCGTTCGTTAAATTGATGCGAATATAACACTTTCTCATAATCAGTGTATTTTTATTTCGAGTTTAAAGTGGGGTGGCGTCATGTGTCATTGGAAAAGGAAAATAATTGAACTAAATTGCTTCTTTATAAAAGTATATATTTTACGTTTTTAATGCTGACATCTGCTAAGCAAAACCTAATAAAAACTAGCATAAGATGGTGGATGATTTGTACGAGAATCATTCATTATCATAATAACACCAATAATATAATACCACTTCTCCGCTGCCACAAATGCGTCATCATTCATCATGGTATATAGTGATACATATAACATAAATCTGTTTTTGTACATACATTCTTTTTACGTCTGACTTAAAATCTCTGCTATTTTTAAACTCGTATAATACTTTGTCATGAGAGAGGTCAATCTCTGACTTCATTTGTTTAAAAACGCACGCTTCACAAACACAGTTAACCACCACATGCATGAAAGCTTGACTACCACAACGGCTCTAGGTTGATTTACATTTTTTCCGACTCGTGAAACGGAATAGACCTATTAGAATCGAAAACGAAAATAGTTTCATCTCAAAAAATCATTTTAGGCAGAAAATATTCCTAAGAAGGTATAGCTAGCTATACAATGAAATCACCGTTACCACACAGCTTGTTTGACACAACAGTGGTCATTGTTAGCTAACTCACGCAAGTGTTACACGCATTGTTATAAAACAATAACTATTTCCTTAACTTTTAAATGGCAAGGGTAATTACATATTACGTGTGCAAGACAGTAGCGTTACATTAGCAAAAAAATTTACTACCGGTAGACCCTATATGTTATGGTCATGTTATGATATGCATGTGTCTTCCTTCCCTCTGTTTAGTAGTCTGTAGTCACCCACCACCATCAGGAATAAAGGACAACTTCCACTTTCCCTAAAAAATTCAAACTTACTAGCCATGACTTTTCTAATAGATAGTTTATAGGTGGGCAGGTTGAGTCGTTCACTGTACTCGTACACGTTGCACTACTGTTGTAGGTAGGTAGTGCGTAAACTATGCTCACCGATGCGACAAACTCTAAAGTAGTACCTTGCATGCAGTATGCAGACATGCAAATGCAAATGTGATATGGAAAGTCTAAAAAATAAAAATAATGACAAAATTGAGCTTTACCTTCAATTAAAACTATACTATACCGACCGCAGGCAGGTGTAAATGGAAGTTGAAGGTTCAAACTTCAATAGAGACTTAAATCTGCACGACATGAATTAAGTTTCTAAAAAAAATCAACGAAAAACGACAAACGGTATAGTATATTCAAGGAAGGGATTTTTCTTTATTAAAAATATTTTCACGTAATTAATTTTTATTTGCTCAAAAAACAATGCAAATTGTTTTTCTTTTCTATGTTCTTTTTTTACATGACCAAATAAAATTGTGCTTTTTTCTGCTCTACTCGTTCTTCAAGCCATTTGACTAGACTTCTGTCTAGTACATTTACAAAACAATTGTAATTGTAAGCTATACAGCACTCGCCCGTCGTCTGTGTGTTGTTGAGGTGAGAGTAAATTTTATATACAGTAAAAGTTGCATAAGAATGTACGGTACTTTAAAAAATGTAATGTAAAAATGTTAGATTTAAAATTAAAATGAGCTAAACTGCTGATTTTGTAATCTCATTTTAAATATACCTTGTAAAGGATTGAAATTTCTTCCAAATTACACTTTACCTGTAAACCAATAATTAAGCAATATGAAAGCGAAGTCAATTTACTAACGTATCAAGTTGATTTTTTGGGTAAGAGGAGTCTATTGATGAATGAAAACTGCAATTGAACCTGGTAGTAAAAATGAAGTGCATATAGGCTTTCTGTTGGTGCTGAAATCGTTTTAATTCGGAATGATATCAGAGAGTCAATCAAGATGTACTTTTTAAAAATTCTTTCTTTTTTTTGTTTAGCTCGTAAAAGCATTACTGTTATTTAATTATTTTGGAATTTAACAACCATATACACTGTAAACTACATTAACCATACTAATAGTAAACCAAATTGTATGTTGAACACAAGGAAAATATAGCTAAAAAATAACAATAAGCCAATAATCAATATTAATGTCTTCTGAGCAGTGGTCCATGATGTATAAATCTTATAAATCGTTAAATTTTGTATAACGTATAGCTGGTAGTTAGTTATGTTATGTTAAATGTACATTACCCTTTCTTCAGATTAGAGTGAATATAATAATAGGTGATGTAACGGTCATACGATACACATAATGGATAACGCTACAAGAATTATTTTTTACTGAAGATCACAAAACATTTATAGCTTTTCGAAGCTATAAATGAAGCGTACGCCAATATGGACAGCTAGTACACTTGAAATTACATTCTGTAGCATTTTTCATAATCCTTTCTGTCATCAAAATAATATCTGATCTGATTCATCGGCGAAAGCCACGTTACATTGTAAAGCGCATTATTCAGCCTGTCAACCAGAACCAGATTAATCCAAAACAAGGCGGATTTTCATCTCTCTCTCTCTCTTCTTAAGTTGCAGCCTACACGTCTGTTATAAATAAATCGTATTTTTTGCTACAACACGCGCTCAACGTTCAAATACCTCGAAACAGCAGATAATTACTTTTAAATATCGTGTGGCACTAATTAGAAAGCTATGTTGATTGATTTAGGATGCAAGAAGATAAATCCATTTTTTTCACATTTTGACTGATAAAGGAAAAGTGTGTTACAACCAATGAATTTGTTTTCTCATATTTAAAGTAACACAGTTTTTTCGTACGTCTGACAACATCATCGGTGAAATAAGTGAAAAATCTGTGTCACAGTTAAAAATCATTAACCAAGCCAAAAATGCACACTTATAAATGGGTTATTATCACAGTTCTAATAAACCATATACGAGGATGGTAATGAAATGCATTCCTTTTCAATTCCATGATGATCTATTTCTAGTGAAATATATAGTTGGACCCCCAAACCAAGCGTGTTAAATTAAATAAATGTAATAAATACGTTTGGTCTGTTTCTGAAAGTAAAATTACTCGAAGAAAAGATTCCTTTTCATTGCATTGTTTTTTGCACAGTTAAGGTAATCCCTTCCTGTGTGGCTGCTGTATAAAAACACCATTTTGATTCATCACACTACAGGAGATCGCGAGAGTGAGAAAGCAATAAAATCTTCATGTTATTACGAAGTAAAGTGGTTCACAGACAAGTAACGTAACGTAAAAGTAAAAAGATTAAGCGCAAATTCACCCATGCGTGTAAGCATTTATGTGCAGGGCGTATCGGTGTTTACTTCTCTTTTTCGAAGATGACCCAAAGACCTGATAAACATTTTGAATTACTTTTAAAACTTCATCACATCCAACCTTATATTGTTGTTGTAGTATGCACACTAATAAACCAGTACGCACGCACATGCTCAGAGTTCAACTACTTTTACTTTATTACTGTTATTATACTATTTTTACAGCCTGTTGTATAAAAAGTTACCAATATGTTTATATTTACCAAGTAGCTCATTTTTAATGATGCGTTCAGTATTTTGCTAGGTACGCTAATTTGAGTTTTATTAAAACAAGTCCTCCCATTCTCAGAGTCTAGTCAGGTGATGGAAGAATTATTATCTCATTTACGTTTCCCAAACCACACTTGAAGCCTAAAATGAATGTAACAGTTGACATGTTGGAATTGACTGCGCCCCTACACAAGTCAAATTTTTGTGAATGTAAACAAATTAAAATAGTTATGAAGTTATACATAATCCTCTTGAATCAGGAAATTGGTTACGTTACTTTGCCTTACGTTGTGACAAACGAATGACCTGAAAACGTGACGATTTTTAAATGACTCAATTAGATCATCTCTTTTCATTTTCATTAGTTTCTTTAAAAATGCAGCGTGTTCGAAGTATGTACTTTGAGATATACTAATGTAAACAATTACCAATTTACCAAGCATACGTTTGGCAACTTGAAAAGTAATTGAACAATATGATATGTGTAGGTGCGATATGTGACGAGATTCTCGAAATGTGAACGTATACCTATATACAACTGGTAGAACAGCTCCGTCAGCACTCATCTTAGTCACAGGAACAGAAAAACACTAATAATGGCAGCACTACTTGGAAACTGTATCAAGATTTGCTTCATTTTCAATTGGATACGTGCTTATTAGAGTGCCACAATTACGTATACTTTGAACCTCAAATGACTTCAAAACGTGAGTCATTTTTCTCCGCAATTCAAGATTTCATGTAATTAAGTATTACAACTTACACAAGTTGCATCATCTAGTTTGGCTTTCTGGAAAACACGAAACGAATTGAAACGATGCAACTTTATCCCCAGTCCCAGTTAAGAGTTAATCTACGATACTCGTTATCAGTTATAAATCCCAAAATTATGCATGTTTGCTGTGTAGAACCGAAATTGACCACTTACATAAACCATATCAGGAAAGTTAACTTAAATTACTTCGTAATTATTTAATCTATGCTACAGCACACGCGTGCGGTCATATTATGTAAGCCATTTAACACAAACGAAGACTCACCCCAACCCACCTTTTCCAACAGTGACACTAACTTAATCACTCTAACCACGTCACATTTCCTTCTTGCTCCTTTCTCCTGATGCAGACAATAATTTGTAACTTATTATTACCATCATCGTAAACATGGCGTGACTTTCATGTCTCTCTGCCTTCGCAATTTCATTGTTAAAGTTGCTCCTACTAAACTCTACTACAGGGAAGGACGTGACGCTGTTAATTACTCATAGTCATTCCGTTAAACAATGTTATTTTAAATAATGAAAACTCCATCCATTTGACTGCGTCTTTAAGCCCTCTATACCTACCTTGACAAACGGGGAAATCTCACTTCATTTCTACCATGACGTTGTTCTTTTATGTTCAGCAAATCATATCACAATGTAATAATCACGTAACGATCCAACCGCTCTGAGAGTCAAGCTGACGCAGTATTTAAAGCACACATACACTGATTGTTACCTCTACAAATATATACCAACGACCTCGGCATAGCTAACTTTAATTTTGACAGGTATTATATTTATTCACACTAACAATACACTATAAAAGCGAATTAAATAACTAGGCAAGAACTGCATTAGCACATCTATAATGATACATTAATAAATTTTAGACTTTAAGGTATCTTGATGAACGAGCCGAGTGCAAATCATATAATAAGATTGGTACAATTCCATCTTACATGTATCATTGTTACTTTGTTACCTTCTTATAAAAGGGAAATAAGTCAATCTCCCAAAATCCGTTTCGAGTAACGTTGATCAGAAAGTCAGCAATAAGACCATTATACATAATTATTATGAAAAGATTTCATATCGCACCAATATACCTCCCCAAGTACATGGTTTCTCTTCTTTTTCAATGTGTAAATGATTGTAATAAAATGTTTTACATACTTTCAACACAAAAGGAATCATTCGATATAGTGCAGCCAAAGTAGATTACTTATTGTTAGTGATGCTATTTATTTTTAACGATGGTTAAAAAAAATCCCCGTAGCCCATTGTAAATACTCCAATAAATTGTGGTTGGATCCGTTTACTTGAGCGTCTTCTGAGAGTGACGCTGCCATTTTAAAGCTATATGGCTATAACTACACTATTCAGAATTGTTAAAAACATATCATAAATATAATAATAAAAAAACACTCATAAATGTACGTAGCACACAGCAGTATATATTAACGTATGTGTCTTTTATGCCACTGTACGTATATATCACGAAGTCTCAAGTCTCAACTGCACATATACGTTCTTCTTGGTTGATAAACTGGGGCGGAATAGGCAGGGCGTAGGTGGTTATATACAATGTAATAATAATAATAATAATAGAGCTTTACAACAATCACGAAACGAAAAGCTCCCCAGTTAATTCTCAAAAAATATGTTTCATGCTACCTACTACTACTGCACAATTCATAGCGCGTAGCGCTGGGCTCGTACATTACCTTCGTATTTCTTGTGTATGGTCATACTCCCTAAAAATTTGCACCGTGTGTGCGTGTATAAGATTTAATTTAAGGTTTTTTCAGTAACTGCCACAGTACGCTGATACTCTTAAAGTATTCAGTTGAAAAATCTGTTTTACTCGTGTGAGCGCACGGTGATAACCGATAACCCTACTTCTGACTCACAGCAACGTAGTACGTACTCATACATACATATATACTGTAGTACTTGAGCCAAAAATAGTATTAAATGTCTTTTTACTCTAAAGTTTGCATGACATTTAGTAAGTAGACTTTTTTCTTAAACAATGTGCATTGTAAGGCTCTGTTGAAGCTCTTATTACGTTCTTTTCCCTGAACAATGATTCAATAAGTCCTCCACAGTTTTCTATCCCCCATGATAATTTTTTTTCTTTGGGGTTATTATATGCTCGTACCGTCTTAGCGAGAGAAGTCAACATTCATAAGTAGCTATCAAAATGGATCATAAAATAATATGCTAACTGTAATACACCGTCCAACTTTACTTCAAGCTGGTGTGCGGATCTTGTGTGTGTCGTGTCGTTTTAAGTAGACATTCTTCTACATTGTGTCACATTAGTGTACGAGCAAGCAGTGACAGGGAATGGTGATACTTTAAGTGATAAACTGTACAGGTGCCGGAATAGTGATACGGTTGTTGTGAGCTTTGAATTGTACGCAAGCGTCTATCGTTTTTAAAGGGGCATACCGACCAAACACCTGAATGTTAAGGAACGCACACATTATCATCATCAGCGACAACAAAGCATCCGTAAGAAAAATAGCTGTTGTTACAAAAGCTCATTATTATTCGCGGCTTTCCTAAAGGTTTCAAGAGTCAAATAAGGAGGGGGCTTGTTTTGTCGACTGTTTTCACTTTAAAACAGCACAACAACGTTTTAATGTGAGCTCAGTTGTATCTGTGTACACCGCCATCATGACCAGTTAACATGTCAGTTGAAATTTAATGTTTATGGGAGTCACATCGAATCATTTAAAAATGGAAAAGTTGATTGGTGATCGTAGTGGAGGTTTTTCAAGTGCCCCATTTCAAAATGTCCCACGTCAGAGTTGTGTTTGGCGACATTGGTTTGGCGTTGTGGTTTAAAAGTGAACGTTCCTGTTGTGGTTGGCAAAGAATCTGTCAAAAATTTCCCTGAGACAAGAGAGATAACCAGTCAAGGTTAACATTTCTTCAACATATCTTTTTATTTGATTTCAGTGTAAAACGTGGAATTTGAAGTTAAAAGAAAAGTGAAAAACTTGTAGCTTGTAAATTTATTTGGAGGTTATGTTGTTGGTGTATTTGAATGAAATTTAAGTGCCTCCATTAAGTTTTTAGGTTACTCTCAAGTTGTGTACAAGTGAAACTCTCCGGCCTGGCATACATATACGGTTCTATAGTTAACTCGGATTATTTTTGTTGGATAAGAAGGATATATACGTATGAGTGGAAATCGGAGCGATTTAAAGACGACTAACCTAAAAATAAAAAAGGTACTAACTAAATAGCTCTAGAAAACAAATAAGTGGTGCATTTTAAAATTCCGAAAATTATATAAGCGCAAAATGTTTTTTCTTCACTAATCCTGTTTCCAACAAAAATTAATTGAATCTCATTATTCAAAAAATGTGCTAAATCCAGCTATATCAATTCATTGTTTTGTTATTGTTGAAACAGCCCTTCCTTTCTTGTCTACACAGCAGCAAAATATCGTAAGCCTAAACTGCATTGTACACTGACCCTTCAATTTCACAAAAATGTTTTGGCAAAGCCATTTTGCCAGCAAGAGTTGTGTGTAATCGTAAATTACTTGTTGGCAGTTTGCACCTTGCACCATCAACATAACTTCATAGTTACTCTATTAGCATTTATTTTTGTAGCTAGTGCAGGATGGGATAATGTGCACTAATATGCAATAATGTGCACACTTTATATAACGATCTTTCAGTGTGTTTTTAACCTTTCGTCAAAATTAGAGTTACAATTCAATTAAAAATTTAATGATAAAATGTACTTGTTATCTGGATTCAAAGTGCAAAAGTGCATATGTACTTAATAATTAGTACATTCTAAAAAAGATTTTAACGACCAATTTTATTGGAAGTTGGAACGGGAATAAGCAGGGGTTTTAAAGAGGGAGATAACAGCCTGTATTTCGTTTGTTTGCGTCATGAAATCAGTGCAACTAGTTTAATTGCATGCCTAAACGTACCGTACGAAGTCTATTGTCCTGCAGAGGTTTACTAACATTAAATCCAAAGATCGCACACAAGCAAATTAAATTGTTTACTAATCTGAAAATTATTCCTTTTTTATTGCATTAATTTCATTATATATGTTTATAGAGAGACACTGATTAGGTTCGAGACATATTGTATTGTAGTACATCCCACATACCCTTGAAACCGTTTAAAGTGTTATTTCATATTTGAATTTTCTTTGTGTGAATTCCCCGAACATGACTAAGCGCCTGTGTGAGACAGACACATCTGCAAAGACAGTTTAAAATGCCTACACATATCTTCCTTCTCCAATGACGTTCAATAGCAAGTGAATGGGGACATTTTAAGAGGAAGGCTACAGAAATGCACTTTTAATTAATCTGTGGCAAAGGGGATTAGATACATTTAAACATTTATTGAACACACTTGTATGTGTGTTAGTGTTGCCGCTGTTGGCATGCATGTATTTGTTTGTCACACAACCGTTTGAATGCATTTAAGGAAATGAATTTTTATTCACGCTAATTTCCTGTCAGAAGCAAAGTAGTAAAACAATTTGGCGTTGTTTTTACTTCGTTTGAAACATTTGCCTTTGTAAACCTGCGATGCGAGCGAAACCTCTTAACAAACTATTGGCGATGATGATAGACGATATACAAATACAACATAACATAACAGAAGGCATATATATAAACACGGATTCTTGTGTACTGCTTTCAACCCCGTGGATAATTCTTAGTTTTGTTTTCTGGCAAACTCATTTCCGGTCTGAATCAGTAATGCACGCATGAGTTCTTTATTATTTGCATCACTCGAATTTTAGGCAGAAATTCAGCCACGTGTGCATCGCTACCAAACTGTATTTAACGATGAAGGAAGCAATAGAGTTGATGCAGATTTTTTTAAATGTACCTTTTATCAGATTTATTATTTCTTACAATATACCTTTAGAAAACATGCATCCTTTTCGAAATAATACTTTAGATTTGATCTGCTGGAGCTAGCGTTAATACAAAGTGAGTTTGCATGCAGTGCTGTAGTGCACACGTTGTGAACACGAAAAGGTGAAGAATGTCACTTGTCACTCAGCTCAGCTAACGTAACCAAACAATAAAACCGGGCTTTTAAAAGACTTACAACACATACATTGACAAATCTAGTTGACACCACTACCACTTACCACGGGTTTTGCACCAGTGTTTTCTCAATGTAGAAAATGTGTATTGATTGCATTAATGCGACAATAAAAGAAAAAAAATGCATTTTGCAACTTGGATGATTTTATTTCGGCTGTGAAGAACCTGTCACCTACCCATGTACCAACTACTGCCATCATCAATTGTAATTACGTCCATCTCAATTGATCTTGCGAAGCAGAAGAGCGATTAGGGTGGTCAATGTGTGCAATGCACTACTTTACCTTTCGCATTCTTTTCGTAAGTACAGTGAACTACAGTAACATTAGCCCTGCTGACCATTGCAGTGACCAAGTCTTGGTCTGTCGGCAACGAAGATAATCAGGCAGATGCCTAAAATCTGCAATAGCCAAATTGTACGAATTTTTAATATGTATGTATATGTGCTACTGACGTGCACTGCCGCACCTACCAAATTAAAGTGTAATCGATTTAAGCCTCCCGTACTCTCATATTAGTCTATGTCGTGCTTCAAGTCGTCACTGAAATTAATATTGTTGTTTTGGTTTGCGCACTGTAGTATACCAATTGTGGAGTTGGAAAAAGCCAATAATAATGCACAAATTATGATTATTATTTTTACTTTTAACTAATCTGAAAGGAGCGGCATCGCAAAAATTTTGGGTCAAAAGAAGCCGGCGAAGCGGATCGGATATCCCATTAACACCTTACAAACATATACGCTGAACAAAATATTCATATAAAGATACACTCACACACACTTTCGTTGCACAACATGTGCTTCTCAGGGGTAGAAAAATGCACATTATTTATACGTCTGTCTTATTCATAGCATAACGAAAATATATCGCGTATAATGGGCAACAATGCACAACATTCATCATTGTTGGAAGGAGATAATATAGATTCGCTTGCATGCCCTGTGCTGTTATTATGAGTTATTGCGTACACATATCAACTCTTGCATTGCATGCGAGCAAATCTTCATAAAACACGCTTTTCATAATGTAATCCATTGGAGAATTTTACACATGACAGTTCTTATTACATGTTATGGAGGTATGCATGCATGTGTGTACACACATTGAGGTCTCACTAGAGAAGCCCTTTTACATTTTTACTTTTGTACAATTTATTTATACGCACTTGTTTCCTGTCGCACACAGCAGCAGGGAGCATAAATTAAGGGAAAAATGGATGCTATTTTTCATCCGTTCCCCCGAACCTTCATTTTTACTTTTGCTCAAAAGTTTTGCACTTTAGGTCAGGAATATAATCTTTGTCTTTTTGCGAGTGGTACTTTTTGGAACGGATGAAGATGTTTGGGCAATAAATTTTAATTGTTTATGCATAAATAACGTGGTGCTTAATTTGCAATTTTAGAGTCATGGACTTGAAGGCATAAAAAGTGTGCTATTACATTGGGGTATCAAGTACCAAGATAGTCAACAAGTCATTAAGAAAAATTCGTCGTGAACATGAAACTTGTTTGTTTTACTAACGACAACGACGTCATCAGTTGACACTATTAAGAAGCGTTTTTTATAATAATCGCCGTTAAAGATACTTTAGCGGATAAGAAAAACAACTCTGACAAATATGTCGACGTTTGTGCTATTAAAGTTATATTTTTGGCAAATTATGCAAACGACTCAGGCATGCAAAAATTAGACATGCGCAAGCTCTGCACTGTGACAAGTGACAACAAATATTTCTTACTCGCCCAAGTTGTCCATGTTTGTTCGTAACATTTTGAAAATGTTCAAGCGCAGTGAATGCAGTTGACATTGTCCACAATTAGGCGTGCGTTACTATTACTTACTACTACACGTTTTTCTTATCGGCTATTCTTTTGATGTAACTCACGTCACGCTAATGCCTGATTCTAGTTATGACGAAATCGTGAATATAGGTAAACATTGCGTGTGTATTGTCCATAAACCCTGTTGCTCTGTGTTTCTCAATCTCAAGTCCCTCAAACATATGTCCCCACCATTTTGATCATAAAGATAAGTGGGCTACAGCAAAAATGTTAATTACTTATACAGCCCTTGACCTCTCGGAGATACGTTTGTAAAACATTGAGGATAAAAAATCACAGGTGACATTAAAACAATAAGAATAAAAATACTAAGCATATAAATAAAAATTTGTACCTCTTCTGTCAAAGTAAGTTTTATAATATGACAGAAGAGAGTTATACCTACACAAGAATCCACAAACTCCCGATAATGATAAAATCGTCAAATGCATAGTTCTATCCGGCCTACTCACAGTCGTTATCTCTGCCAGTTTAATTTGGCTAAAAAATATGCATCAATACACAGATGCCGACAATTTTACAAGAAAATCACGACTTTATTGTAAAACCTCTGGATTACACTTATCTACGATTCACAAACACGTACTATCCCACTACTAGCCTCATTCCTGTTTGGATTAAGCATGACATGTTTATACTTGAATGCCTTGAATTTTTCAAATTTCCATTGAAGCTTACAACGAAAAACTCAAGTAAATGATTTTTGTAGTGCGATTTGAAACGTATTACAAAATCGAACCTTGTAGTAAAATTAACAGCTATTGAGGGATTGTTTAATAGTTCGTTATCAATTTATCAGGTATTGATTGAGATTTAGCAGACAAGCATAATACCGTCAAAAATTCAACAAAACCGTTAGCATTATTGTGGAATTTTATTGATAAAATTTGCATTGGATAATTTAACTTTCAAACAGCACAGATTAATCTCAACTTCATTCAACCTTGTATGATTGTCTTCATGGGTGTCGCTCTAATCATAAATGCTTCGATTGGGCATGGGAATTCAATTTTTGCATGTCTCCATAAAAAAAATTCTCGTGCACTGGTATTGTTTGTTCAGTTTAAGTTGAACGTAACTTCCTTTTTCTTTACAGGTTGCAGCGACTTCAATTAACCGCCTGGTTAACCCTGGTATTAAGAAAGAAAAATACCTGTCGAGATGATCTTGTAAGAGGTACGACTGTGTCCCCGTCAACCGGTAAACCGGCAAATTATTTTTAAGGTAGCGAGGGGTGGATGGAATGGATTTAAACACAAGAAAGCATAAAAATGCATAAAAATAAGCGTGACTACGTAGGAACTATTACGTTCCTGGTACTTGGCGTGTTTACGCTAGTGGTATCAGGCAACAAATGCCCACCCGCAGAGTCAATTATGCCATGTCGTTGTAGGGGGAGAAATGATCAGGTTCAAGTTTGGTAAGTTGATCTTGAAATAAATTTATAGAGCAAATTTCCTAAATTTCGCCTTGAATTTTTAAACTTTGAATCCCGTAAGCCTCACTGATTCACTCAATATTCGACTTTCTACCTCAGGTGCAGTCACAGTGATCTAGAAAGGGTGAACGGGGCCCTTGAAAATTTAATGAGGCTACGCAACATGCCCGCCATTGATGAACTTATTGTAGAAAATAATAGAATGCCAACATTACCTGCCAGGGCATTCGGTGCACTACAGGTAAAGGGGGAAAATGGGTTTTTGTAACTCAATACACTTTCTTCATTCAATGTCGATATAGAAAACAATGGGTTGTTAACATGTCTTCAAATAGCAATACTGTATATAGCTTAATGCACCTAATGACTTTTTTTCATTTCCTCTGAAACATTAGATTGGACGTCTCCTCCTTCGAAACAATGGCCTTGAAGGCTTCTCCAGAAATGCATTTGCGGGTCTCGAAGATTCTCTCGAGGAGTTGTACATTGTGGAAGAAAAGTTAGTGGACTTTCCATTCGATGCCATTGAAAAACTTCGAAACCTCGAGGCGTTCACATTAGAAAAAAGCCGAGTTCGTTTGCTTCCTCGATTTAATGGGCTCAACAGACTGAAACACATACGAATTGATGGGTCGCTAATCTCAGGATTTCCGGTGGGGGCTTTCGCAAACATGGCATCCGTTAAACAGATTCACGTTGTCAATTCCGACGTCACCACACTTGCCGAAGGCATTTTCGGAAGGCTTGAAAACCTCGTGCTGGCAAATTTCAGTAATAATCGTATAGACCATGTACAGCGAAGATGTTTCGCTCTACTTCCCAGATTAGAGGTCAGTAGACGGCTCAGCTTCTTATTTTGTGCTCATCTTTTTCATTAAATTTGCACACAGTGCAGCATTCTGGTTTGCCATTTGTAATATTCTGCATATCCGTACATTCAGCAGAACACGCTCAATATAATATTATATTGTAAAATATACTGCCAGCAAAATTTTTAAAGGTATTTATGAACTCTTTTTAATTTTTTTTATTACAAACACAAGATGATAGGTACAACAACGTGTTAACTTACCACATACTACCAAATAAATTTTTCACATTATCTAAAATCCACCATATACTACTGCCTACATGTTTCATTGAAAAGAATGACGCTTCTTCAGTGAGTGACTTTTATATTTTGTAACAATGTTTCAATTCAAGAGTATAACAAGCAGTTGTAGTTGTACCTTGTTCGTTTGCGTTATATTTTACTCAATAAGAAACACGAAATCAATCCCCATCAAAAAATCTGCCGTGTCATGTTGTGGAAAATTAAAGATGATGACTGTCGGGATGTCTGCGCGATTCAAAAAAATATTTTGCCATGCAATAGTTTACTTATCGTCGCTTTTATTGCTTATGTACTATTGTTGTAAACAACAGCAAAAGGATACTTTGTTCTGTGGACTTGCGCCACACCAGGCTCATAAAAATACGAAATACTTACAGTAACATCAAATAGATGTGTATCTTAACTTTGCACGCAGATGCATAGACAGCGAATAGAAAAGATTGTGGTGGGGTTTGATGCTTTGATCCTTGTCTTAATAAAGGGTAGAGTGACTCTCCTTTTAGCACTTGTAATCTGAATGAAAATGAAAGCGAGAAAAATGTGAGTTGTTATATCTATTTTGTTAAAATGGTAATGACTGCATCACGCCTTATCATAAAAAGTCTTGTTATCCACTTTATATCACATCTAAACAAGGGCAATTTTAAGCGTGTGCCATACTGCCATAAGATAAAAAAACCGTTATAGAAATGAAACGTTCTGTGAGGAAACCTAATGGCTGTAATTAAAATGTTTTGTTATCAACCGAATGAATTCAAAGTGACATGAATAAGAAATAAAGGTGGTTAACTTACTGTTTTCGTTTACACTGTAGATATTAGCAGTGGCAAACAATCACTTGGAGGAAGCAATGCCAGTGGGGCGCGCAGTTGAAGAGCTGATATCTTTGAAATCCTTAGATTTGTCAAACAATAGATTCAGACAGTTGCAGGAAGGATCCTTTGTCAATTTGAGGACGTTGCAGTCATTGAATCTTGCAGGTTTGAAAGAGTTGCCCTACCGTATATTCTCGAATATAGCCCCTGAGTTGTATTTGTAAACAATAATTGAGCCTGATGCCTCTGTTAAAAATTTGTCGTTTCAAATAATAATGGCACTCACACACGACCCATATTAAGTTTATTATTACTTATTATAATAAATATGTAATTAGTACATATAGCGTAAATATATAAAATGACGCGAATTATGAAATATTAGATGCCTACTTGTATACGAAAATATACGGTATTAATTTTTTATCTGTTGTGCAGTCAATTGATCCCATGTACTAACTAACAACTAAGGAGAGTAATATATCTACAACCTAAATGTTTTTACAGGGAACAGCTTAAGTCGTGTCTCGATGCGCTCTTTTACCCACCTACCAGCGTTAAGAAAAGTCGATTTGGGTTTCAACGAGTTGAGAAACTTTCCAAAAATGTTTTTTGACACAACCCCACTTCTGGAGGAGATACGCTTGAGAAGCAATTTGCTGGGTTCGGCCAAGGAGATTGGAGAAATGCTAGAGACGATGAAATCCCTTCGCTTCTTGGATATTGCACAAAATGGTCTCAATGAACTGCCGACAGGGGCAATTCGAGGTCACACACATTTGCAGAAACTCGACTTGAGTGACAACAACATAATGCAAATCCAACGAGAAAGTTTCAAAGACTGTCCATCGCTGACGGAAATTAGTCTGAGAAACAATAGTCTCATGGCACTGCCGGTAGATGGGTTGGCTTGGGATATACCATCACTTCAAGACCTTGACCTGTCAAGAAATAAACTGACTGGAATAAGCGCCAGTGCGCTTCATGGACTACCAAATTTGGCTCGGATGGACTTAAGTCATAATGGCATTAAATCACTGCAAGGTCAGGGGGTATTTACGAAAAATAAAGAGCTGGACTTTCTCGATATTTCACACAACAACTTGTCTGCTCTTTCGCCAGATGCATTTCAGGGATTGCTTAAACTTACCAGGTTGGTGTTATTGAAGTAAAAAGTGATTTTCTTTCCCGTTTGTTTGTAAATGTCCTTTTTCTTCACCATATGTTTTTCTTTCATTCCATTTAGGTTGGATTTATCCAAAAATAGTCTGGAGTCAATTCCTCCTGGGCTTTTCCGTGACTTGAAATCAATACAAGGATTGAACCTCGCCAGCAACAGAATAAATAACATTCCGAGCAATATGCTCAGCGAATTAAAATCGTTAGAGGAACTCAGTATGAAAAGTAACTCCCTCAGCCATATTCCCCAAGGGCTCTTTCAAAACCTACCCAAGTTGCGACAACTCAACTTGCGAGATAATTCCATTTCCTCGGTTCAAAATAAAATGTTTGCGGGATTAACAAGTTTGGAAAATCTGCGACTTTCATCCAATCAAATTTCACACTATGATGAATCCGTTTTTGATGACATGATCCAGTTGAAAACTTTGGACATTTCCTCTAATCGCATTACCAGATTGTCTGCAAGATCCTTTAAAAATCTACCCTCATTAGAAAGGTTTGAATCAAGAGAGAATCGTATTTCTATGGTGGAATCTGGTGTGCTGGGAAATTCAGAGGGACTACAGATACTTGACCTAGCACACAATGTACTCACCGCGGTACCTGAGATCGTTAAAACCAATGCGTTATTGAAGGTTGTCGACATGAGTCACAATGAAATCCAGAAAGTTGACGTGAACACGTTCAGAAAACTTGGGAACCTGATGGAGCTTTATTTAAACGACAATAAAATTAAGGAAATACAAGCGAAAACATTTGAGGTAAGAACTACAATAACCACTGGGTAATATGAGAAAAATGTGATATTACCGTAGTATGCCTGCACGTAAAAATTACTCGTATCTAGATAATAGCTTATGAAATGTTCCGCAGCGGAAATTATTAATCAATCAATGTCCGTTTTTTAGAATCTTGCCTCACTGACCATTGTTGACTTGGATGGTAATGAACTTGAAGAAGTAAAAGGTGGCACATTTCGCAACCTCCCTCGTCTGATTTATCTTCGGTTGAGTAGAAATAAATTGCGAAACGTCCACAATATTGCATTTTCCGGATTAACCGCCCTGGACGGATTAGATTTGCAAGGTTGGTTTACTTACACGATGTCCTGCACAAATATTAAACTTATTGACAAGATGAATTATTTATTAATTTGGTACATTTAAATACAGATAATGACTTGGAGTTGGTGGGTGAGACGGCCTTTGAAAAGACAGGAGCGCTGAAGTATCTTAATTTATCCAATAACAATTTTGATAGTATGACTAAAATGGGTCTTGGACCACTTTCCTCACTTGAAGTTCTCGACATGAGCTATAATCGGCTTAGCGGAGTGGACGCAAAGGCTTTGAGGCATTTAATTTGGCTGGTCGAGTTAAGGGTACGTTTCATATTCACGCTCTGTGTTACAATGATACACAGTTTTATTATATCCGTTTCAGTAAACTTGTTTGTGAATCAGCTTAACGATTCTATTCAATACGTTGAAACGCTTCAGCAGTTTATAGTGATATATACAATTCACGCCGTGAATATCAAAAGTGTATATATAAAATTCATTTTCTGCTGAGTGAAATTTTAGTACTTTGAGGCTATAATGCCATGAAATATTAATATTTAATACGGTTTGGTACGGAAATGATTTTATAGATGAACATGAATGGAATATGTACTATTCCAACGGGAACTTTTGATGCGATGAGCAGACTGAAGATGCTGGTTCTAAAAAACAACTCGTTGGTACATTTGTATGAGTCAGTATTTTATAAGCTGCGCAACAATATTGCTTTTATCGATATCTCAGGTAAGCAGGAGCCACTGCAATATATATTATCGATCAATAATAATCCATGTTCCCATGTGCATGACCCATGACTATACAGTATTTGCACCTTTCTGCCTGTGACTGGCTCCGTGTCGCTTTGATGTCCTACGTCAAGACAATTTCCAATTTTTCATTGTTTCGTGTAGGTAATCCATTATCCTGTGATTGTGAAATGATTTGGTTACGAAATTTGATGGCAAGAGAGGCCATCCAAGAACTGTCCGACTCAATCTGCGATGGACCTAATGAGCTCCACGGGGCACCTTTGAAGACGGCGCGGCCGGGAAGGATGATTTGCTCACCGGGTGCAAACCGGGGACTTTCCAACTCCATATCCGAGGTGAAGTGTCCACCACTTGCCAAATCCAAAAGAAAGCCTCGCCCACACACTGAAGTCGACGATCATCCTGCATATTCAAGTAATACGTACCCAGAAGCGAGTCAGAATGAGTTGCGTCACAATAATAGACGAAAGGAAGATAAACAGATTGAATCCAACGACTATATAGCAGGGGATACGCCAACAATTTATGCGGGAAGCAGTACCAGCAATACCAATACTAAAGTACGCTATTCATATATAAGTTATATGATGATAATGATGATACATTCTCATGGCTTATGTCTTAGACTGTCACGCACGACATATTCAGTTTTACTTAATTTACGTAATAAAATTCTTTTGCATGTTCACACAGGCCACGCAAGAAGATGTCCGTAAATCAAATTCCGTAATTGGAGGACTATCCTCCCTGTTTGGAATCCCCTTCGACTTTGGTTTAAATCTAGGTATTTCCCCAAGCGTTTCTGTGACTGATAAAAGTGCAGCACGACATGGGCACGTCTCAAAGAACGGGTTCTCCGTAGACGGAAGCAGGAAAGGCTCTGATCCTTTACCCCCAAGTTGGATTGACCGTCCTTCCAAACCTGTGTACGAACCTCCTGAATATGTCCCTCGTAAACCGAACCAACCCTATATTCCTTTAAATCCTTATCGTGACCAGTCCTCTCCCGTTGTTCCCTCCGGGAGTGTTGATGTGCACAAGGCCGTTTCCCCAAACGGCATAGATGAAAAGGATCCACATGGACGGAGGAAAAAGCCCATTGTAAAGTTTCCTACTAGTGGGCCTAGTGCTGCTCCTCCACCATCCTGGCATCCCAGTTACCCCAGCACAGAAACAGGTTTTATACCCATTGAGCCTTTCTTCCACTCTAACTCGTTCATAAGTCGTAATAAAAATGCTTTCAACAACAACAAGGGCAAGAATGAAAGTAAAAAACCGGAGGGGGATAGGGAGTCGAGCGGGACAAATGTTCGGTACTTCAGTTCCACGACTCCTGTCCCACGGACACATGCCAGTTTTATTCACCATCATGCCAACACCATCACCACTACCACTTCCACTAGTAGCACTTCTTCCTCATCAACTACCACATCCACCTCAATTAACTCCGCCAAAAAGACGGGCGATGAGGCTGGTTATCGCCCTTTTAACACTTTTAATTCTCCCACAGATTCCTCCCTGACGGACAACAGTAGCAAAGGTAAAACGCCACACGGTACAAACTCAGGGTCGTCCTCTTCTTCCATTCAGTCAGAATCGGATGAGTACAATGAAGAGGAGATCACTAATTACACACCAGTTGACATTCAAAGTCCTGATCGCCCAAATGGTCATAATCATGAGAAAAACAAAAATCCTTCTGATGACCTGAGTTTAACAGACTTTTGGGACATTTTCACTGGTCAACCAATCCGCACTAATAAAAATAATAATGCAGACGTCAATACTTCTAAAGGTGACCAACCTCATTACTATGATGAGCAACTAGACTCGCCCGTTAACTTCTCTAATCCAATTGATGCTACAACATTCCGAACTGTAATCCCCACCCCGGATCCGTTCACCACAGATGAGGAGAAGGACAGCAACGATCCTACTGGCACTGGATACGATAATGGCGTGATCCGCAGGGCCACTGGCAAGCCAACTATAACAAAGATCATTGAGCAAGGAATCTACCCTGTTCCCAACGGCACCACCGGCTCTGGTGGAGCTTTTACGGGTCCCGATAATCCTATAAGTAATGAACTGGATGGACCCGTTAAACCTGGAGATAGCCCTTCCCCCTCACCTTTGGTCCCACCAGTTGTAATTGGAAATAAGGACTCGCAGCCCGCAGACTGGTACTACACAAACTATCACAATGCAGAAAGTGGCGCAGGGAATGAGGAATGGGAAAAATTATTAGAAAGGAGCAAGATAGACAAATTGGAAGAGGAGCTTGTTGGAGCCAAGCGTTCTAGTAGTAGATCTATTCATTCTTCATCTTTTTTCTCTTCATCCTCCTTTCCCAGTTACCACTACTGTCTTGCAAGTTTACTGTGTTATTTACTTGTTTATATGAATCCGTAATTAGTTATCTTTAGGTAATTTCTCTTTGTAGTTTAATGTGTTTTATACGGTAGATGTCAGACGTTATGGCAGAAAATAAAGTTATCATTAAAGCCAATTTTTATTGTATATTTTTAGCAACATCACAGAACTGTAAATATTTCAGAGTTTTACGTAAAATACCATACCTAGTTCACAGTATATATTTTTGTTAGTTAGGTACTGTTGAATGCAGTACACATAATAAAAGATTTATATATTTTCTATTAAAAGTGTTACATAATTTTGTATTGAACGCGCACGTTTCTGACTGTGACTGTTATTCTTTCTTGTATAACGTACAATATATTTTTTACCTAGTTATAAGTAGTAAGTATTAACCCGGTTTTCAAATTTGTAATAAAACCAGCAAGCTGAGTTCAAGATGAACGATTCAGTTTGCGTAATTAGTACCAAATTAAACACCAGTAATGTGTAGAACATTTTCAACATTTAACGATATATTAATATTGCCTGCAATTTTTTGTTATCAGTGATCGAACAAACGTCATTACTAATAATAACAATAATTATAATAATAATAAAACACCGGAAAGACGACATGGCAGTAAAACTGGAATTGGGACTTTGTGAGGCAGTGCTTCGTACCTTCAAGGTTGCATATACCTACATCTATAAAAAATCGGTTTCTCGCTCGATTCCAACAAATTTTAGTTGCTCCGTTGGTCCGTATCTAAAATGAAAAAGGGACAAAATATATATAGATGCTGGCTTTATGTATTACATAAAAAATATGAAATGCTCGAATTCTCGGCTTCCTGTTAAAGTTGCAGGATATAAAGATTTTATATATGGAAATGGCATACCTGTAATCAAAAAATAGCTCCTCGCCCGGATTTATTGCTCTCTTGGCGAAAATTCCAATCCTGTGATCTCCATTTACCATCATCACTTTTGCATAACAATTAGGATTGACCGAATGATTCGCAAAACGGATTTTATTCCCCTTTTATGTTTCACAAAAAATTGGATTATTAAAGAGGGTTATAAGAAAATTACAAAAGTACAGTAGATTAAATTACCTTGCGCGTTGCATCCACGACAAACTCTGTGAGAGACAAAAACCATATACGTATTAATTGGTGCACGACATGTAAAAGATAACAAAGTTACATTAGCATTGCGGAAGAACTTGATCATCGGTGAACCATGCATTAGAAAGGTGGTAATTAAATGAGTCTGCTGGAACGTGATCAACATGAGGGAAGAGAAGTATGCAAATATGAAAGCAAGAAAGAGACACGGGGATTTTTTGCATTTCGGTGAAAGCCAGTTATGCTAACTAATCAGTTTAGCTCGACTTACATAATCCTCTTTGGCAGCTAACATTCTTGCAGTTAATCTTAGACTTATCCAATTGGTCAGCTCCACACTGCTGACAGAGATCAGGATCACACTCCCTTACAGCAAGGTAACAAGGACATTGCTTGGTATTACACTGCGCCTTACAACGACATCCAGGAAATCGGTTTTGACCTGACCGCAGAATGAGATTAGTGCACCGAAATAGAAAATGACTTATTCATGCTAATGCTGCAACAAGCAGCCGGATACAACGCACATGTTAAAACTCTTTCACTTACAATCACTGTTACACAAACAGAACTTTTCGCAGAAGTTGTGAGCCTGGATACAGGAGCAGGAAGAGTCACAGGGTTGTCCAGGATGATCACATGGGGTAAAGTTAGACACGCTGGAGTTGGATGATGGATCTTTCCTCATGTGTACCTTTTTACAATGGAGCGACCATAGTCTGTTCTTCTTTTTGGTTTTCTTTGGCGGAGGAGTTATATCTTTTTGAGAATCATCCGTGGTCATATCGGCAGCTTCCTTTTGAGCAAAGTAGAACACCTAATAGGATGGAAGGAGGAGAAAGCGCGCAAGAAAAAGGTTTTTAATTAATTTACCCAAGAAAGTAATTATGGCTTGAGGAGAAAGAAGGCAGAGGCAAAACTTCATTAATGGCGATGATCGAATGAAAACATTTTAAAATAGCTGTTCATATAATCTTGTACGTGTGTTAGTGTGTGTGTGTGTACCTGTTGGCATGTTTTTGTCGCTAGAGTTTTTGCAATGACGCAGTAATTATGGTAAAAAACTTTATGCAAAGCTCTGAACAAGCTTTGATCCGCTCCAGACCATGAGTCCATATCTTGTGGTTGGAAATCTTTTATCAAAAATGGAGCCGCTCTGTCAATACCAATTCCACCAGTTTGATTGTTGTTATCTCCTGGAAATTGCTGGAAATGCATGAAACTCTGGAGAGCAAAATTCATGGCTGGATTCTCCTTGAAATCCCATTTTTCGCTGGAATTAATATTGCCACTACTTGTATTACTGCTAGTTCCCCCAGTAGCAGAACTACTACTGTTGCCTTTCAATTTTGATCCTTTGTTTTCCGCATAATCAGATTTACTCTCATCAGTAATCAAAGAGACTGGTTTGGATGTTGTTGCCGCTGTCGTTGTCATATTCCGCTTTCCGTTTCCATCGGATTTACTACTATGAAGAGATGAACGCTGTTGCTGTTGTTGGTGGTGGTATCCCATTAGTGCCACAACACTACTGTCGTTGCTGTCATCAGAAGAGCCACTCTGCTCTCCACTCCCACTGCTAGATTCCATTGATGCTTGTTTGCGAATCTTTTTGGGTACTACTTTCCCACTATGGTCTGCACCGGAAGCTGTGTCTGTATCCTTTTCAGTAGATGACGAGGTAGATGCCATCATTGCTTCAATCCTAGCTTGA
This sequence comes from Callyntrura sp. NNG-2020, assembly GCA_027744055.1. NCBI lineage: Eukaryota > Metazoa > Arthropoda > Collembola > Entomobryomorpha > Paronellidae > Callyntrura > Callyntrura sp. NNG-2020. Next base: position 23,784 of record JAHZNE010002289.1, read on the forward strand.
ACTTCAGGCTAAAAATGTGCACAGGTATTGTCAATTAAATTATGCATACATGACGTGATGTAGTTTCTCTAAATTAACTCCCTCTACAATGTTCAAATCAATCGGAGAACGTTAATTCCCAGTCTACGGCACGTTTGTTTCGGGTTGTCGTAATACTTGAAAGACTTGTGTTATGCATGTCGGAAAACAGAAAGTATATTTTTTTAAACCCTCACCAAATGCATGAAACATGAAGGGCTGCATGGCATTTTTGTTCGGTAGTATTCACGGCATTTTCTTTTCAGCATTTTTGGTTCTGGATGGTACGCTTTCAAGCCTAACGCAAAAATAAATTGGAAACTGGTTCATGTTGTGCAGTTAAGGAATAGAAATTGTATGATAAAATCGGCTACACAATCAACATAATACAGACATCGCGTTTTTCATTAGTTCTCCTACTAAAACTTTCCTTTTCTCCAAACAATGATAGAATTAAAATGAACTCACGATGAAGCAAGCAATCGTATTTGTAGCATCGTCGACAAAACAGGGAATGAAATGAATGCATTGTTTGCTCCCGTGCGACACTCTCTGCGTTCGGTCCATCAATATTAGGTGTGCATTCTGGAGGAAGACCCGCTCCCGGCTCAAGTTTCTCGTGTAATTCGATGTATCTTCAATTCAAAATTCAGCAAATCAGAAACGCCCGTTCACCAAATGAGGAAAAAGAGCACACTGTAATGCCAACTGCGAAGCCGACTGTCTTCAATTTGGAAACACAGGTATGATAGGGGAAAGCACAATCATAATAGAAAAATAACTATTGCGTTGTGAAAACAAACGGGTAGCGCCAAACCAAATAAAAAAATCAAGCACATTTTAGTATTGGGGTAATGCGTACAATTTGAAAATTTGAAGTTTGGCGCCAAAACGTTTTTACTAAAATGTAACTCCTCCAGAAAAAGGTAGCATTTGAGATGTTTCTCCTTCAGCAATAGCAACACAAATGTATGTAGGTACAGACAGACCGGCTCACAGAGAGCAAACAGTGAAATCATAAGGCAGTCCTATACCGCGCGTCCTCATAATAATATATGAAATGCCATTCTTCTTCAACTCCACAAATAAAGTTATCTCACAAAACTTTTCCTTCAATTCAACTGGAGAACCATTGTTAGGGAATACTTCTGAGAGTAATTTAAAAATTCTGTTTGGCGGCAACTTGATCCTTGGAACTTTGCCTGGCTCCGCATTAATAATCATCCCTTGGTGTGCCTCAGTTCGTTTTCCTCCACCGCCACTACCCTGCACACTGCCCGCACTGGAAAGAGTATTCTGGCCTTTATTGCCTTCCAAGTCTTCCTCAAAGTCACTCAAATCAAGCTCGTCCGTGTCGGATTGTAAACTTTTATTCTTTGACTGTTGTTTCTCTGGTTTAATCAGACCATTTCGAATATCGGACTCCTCCATTGCCAAAACTGCCTTCACCATTTCCATGAAACATTCGTCATCCATGTAGTCAGAATCCTTGTCTGTGTGAACTTTTCCGTCGTAGTTTTTCAAAAGTTCTTCAATAAAGTTGCCATCTTTGTCAAGAACCTCCTCCCCTAATAAAATAAATAACAATAATAATAATAATAATAATAATATTAGCACTCTGCCATGCACGAATTTTATTTAAGCATAGAACAACCACTAAGCTGTTTGACAAACCCATGTAAGGAATATTATGCAACACGGTCTCATCTTCCACCATCACGTTTTGTCGGATAGTCGACCAAGTGTACATGGTAGGCGTAGACGGAACACTGTGGATTACACGAATAGGCACGGAATGTGTGGACTTGTGCTCTGTCGGAAACACAAGGGATGCTCTTTTCATCGTTCCAAGATGTTCTGGAGCGTCAAGGTCAATTTCCCAGTGAGAGAAACGAGCCTCCCTCCATTTCCTATTTTCTTCCTTCATTATTTCTGAATGGCAAAAAGTTGCGGAGTGAGATTGGCAGAGAAAAGTAATGTTATTCATTATGAAACGAAAAAGGAGTTTATCGTATATCTCGCACGGTATGAAATCATAAAAAATGTAAAAGTTCATGCATTCACAATTTACAGTTCAGTTACCTTCAGTGCCATTAAAATTTCTCATCCAAGCCAATTTCCCATCTTCTTTCAGTCGAATTCTTTTCTGGTGAAGAATTCTAAAGTATTCCGATCTTATCCTTCGTTTCAACTCTGGCGTAAGACTACATTTACCGCCCACTTTGCTCGTAGTGACTGGAGCCATCAGGCTTGGAGCTATTTTACCGACGGCTTGTGCCTTTGCAGCTCGAACGATGGATGTAGCTACCAGAAACGGGGGAATCTCCAGACCGTGATCCAATCCTCTAGTGCTTTTTGGTGTTTCAGCATTACCAGAGGATTCACTCTCCAAGGATCCCTTTTTATTACTGCTTCCTTCATTGTTGCTATTGTCTCTCCTGCTCGAAGAGGAGGAAACACTGTTTCCTCCCTTAAACTTGCTACCAATGGAACTCATTATAGTTTTGCAATTAACACTTTGCAAAAGCTGTTATATATCACTTTCGGTTTTAAAAAACTAGAGAGAGAGCAGCCTATGTTCTCCACTGGATCCTTATTTACACCCCAGCAATGGCAAACACATTGCGTTTGATGCCACAAACAGTCACACGTGAACAACAACAACTCCCCGGTTTAACCTTTTAATTCACATTTTTAGAGTTCCGACAACTGTTGCTGCTTATGTTGTCACATTCTTGACTCTTTTTTGGGGTCCTACTTACACTACACACAGAAAGGAACATATGGGTAAGGAGGGGGTGCTTTTATAATCGCGACAGTATCTGGCCACTTGCAAATTGTTTCGTGCCACATGCACGTAACATCATCATCCTCTGATACAGATTTTGCAGGACCCCTGCACTCTTGTAGGTGTGCATCAAACCTAAAAACTATAAACTGTTCCGCGGAGTGGTCACTGCGTGTACATATAAAATGTATAAAAAATATATATTTAAGAATATCACATTGTTGCAATAATAATGACAGTGAGCATTACACCCGTGTATGTATAATATACATATCAATATTTATTAAAAGTTGCCGGGTTATGTATCCGTAACCTCTTAGAAGGAGTAATAATAATCTTGTCAGTACCAGACTGACGGCATTCTTTCAATTTCAGCTTGAATTCAATCTCAATCCCCGTGGATGAGCTATTGTTGTGTGGATGATGAAAGTACTTAAGAAAATGCTGATCTACCTAATACTCTGATCAGTCTTTCTTCTTCTTGGTTCATCCATTGCTGATAGGAATGAATGAGCTCCCTCCAACCACCTTTATCTTCACCGTCAACAATTTTTTCGCTAATGTACTGCATCCCATAACAAAACGTACCTACTTACATGCATGTTTACGGACTACACACGACGGACACAATGATTGCTGAATTTTTTAGGCGAATAATGCATGGAGGAATGCTGGTTAATACAAGGACAGAATGTCCGCTCATGAGATTTTCAAATACATTCATGTACACTGATGTGATCGTGACGATGAGGATGGGGAATACGAAGTTGTACATGACTCTTTGCAGTTTTTAGCAGATGCGCTGCTCTCTCGTGGAAAAGCAAGTTTTGTAGAGAAACATTCTATCACAGAAATGCTGTTTCTCTCTGCTTTTAAAAATCGTCGAACTGACTCACTGTGTGCGCCTATGTGTGGGAGAACTTGCAAGCAGCTTTTTTGTTTGAGATCACGGACAACCCGTTCACTGATGTGGGGTATACAATGTGTAGTGTGGAGGAGCAAATACACGCACAAGATTATTTGCATGCTCAGACAACAGCAAAGTTTATCTGCTTCAATTAGTTCAAGTTTAAGCACTCGACGTCTAAAGGTAATAGTGTGATGATGATGTTGTGCATAATATACCTCGCTGACTATACATTTTCAGGCAAACCAAATGCTCAAAGTAGTCAAAAAAGAAGAAAAAAATATTGTGTGTGTGTTCGAGTCACATTTGTTGCTTATTTATTGGACCAGCTCTCGCAGTTGTACTCACAAAAACAGCATTTGTTCCTGCATTGTATAGCATGGCGCCTTGATGATTATTTCTGCGTTTTGTTCGTCACGTTGTTGGTTTGCAGCGAGCAGTCCGGCAACATCAATATAATAGCATAATATTGAAAAATGAATGTTTAGGTTTAGGTTACCAGGAAATGTTAATCGCGCAATGTATTAAGTCAAGATTAAGATAGTTGCTGGTACGTAAAAGAGATTCGTACACATGGGAAGGTTATCTCTTGACTCGTGCAACACATGCACAATGCACATATGTGGCTTCGGGATCTATTACGACGGGCTTTGTGTTAATGATGCTGGTGAAGGGGGAAAATACTTGCATGAACAGGCACGCTGTTTTATATCATCCTGTGGCTAAACATGGACGAGAAGCGCATAACAGCTCAACTGTTGCGTTATAATGTGAAGCGTACATAAAACAACTTTTTCATCCATGTTTCAAACACGGCAATAAAGCGGTACGCAGAATTTGTGGGAACAGAAGCGTTTCAATACAATACAATTAAACATATTGCAACAATGGAAAAGTTGAAACTTGCACTAGTACTAGTATTACTACTACTCTTGATGTTTTGGTTTATCTATGTTCACTCTTTTTAGCTGATACTTATAAGATTTGTAATTTAAACTTTTGTTACAAGAGAAGAGATACGATACGAGATACATTAAAGGAAATTTCTTTTCTCATATAAGCTGAAATCTAAAAAAAATTGCTTGTGGCAAGCCATGGTCTGCATTAAAACCATGTATATATAATTTCGACCACCTGTACATGCTGTCCTTTACCTCTAATTTCTTTTTATTATTATTACATCTTATTTAAAAACAACAGCAGCATGTATACCTGCATCTGCATCTTATACATAAAATAATTTACTGAGGGGGAGCATTGTCTGTTGCGCCAATTACTATTATAATGGAATTAATGTATGCGGGTAAGTACATTGAAATATGTTCAATATCTTATTGCTGCACGGTTAAATAGTCAACCCATCTAGTACTGTTCCCAGCAAAAGCATATTCCCTGTATCCCCATAAAATGGGAACAAACCGGAATGGCGAGTTTCGAAGGATGCAGATTTGATCTCACAATGAGTCGTTGATGCAACAACACCTTTTGACTGTCTTCCCTCTGATGTCGGAAATGCATAAAATTATACGTAGAATTGTTGTTTTGTTTTTCTTCATTGCATGACCGATACATAAATATTTACAAGCAAAGGGTCTATGTGTACTTGACAAACTTCGTAGAAATTGTTACAAGATTTAGTAATAAACAACACGGTTGGCTGTAGAAAAATGAATTAAATAAACTGCTAAATCTAATTCATTACCTGATATGCAATTTGGTAGATGAACTTGATCCCATTTACCAAGAACGACGACGAACAAAACAGGCGTCACTAACGGACGTCTGGCACAGGTAACGTCAATAAATCATAGTCATACTATGACACTGTATTCTATGCTGTATTTATTGACAAACAAAAACAAGTCAAGTAAAGTTAGCTACTTATAGTACGGTAAAGCCTACTGCTGTGCAGTAATGCATTAAGTAAGCATATAATTAAACATATTCGAAAGGTGTTTTCATACTACACACAATTCCACAAGATTACTATAATTTGCATCCAATTGCATTGGGAGATGTCTGTAGTA